>JAOXYD010161512.1:0-10257 GCA_028565735.1 Pinacopodium congolense | reverse complement strand
TAAGCTCCCTAATGCAAAGTAAACATAATAACACATTAATAGAACATTTAAGCACTAAAATAGGGTTAAATTAACATAAAAAAATACTATAAATTTAACCCCTAACAGGCACCTTTATTGATCAGTTAGGCACATTAATCGACCAATCAACCAATCTATCAACCAGTAAAAACTACATTTTTACCTACACTAGTTGACCACTCAAACTTATTGTTTGACCAATGTCCACCTTTTGACTATTTGGGAAGCATCATTTTATACTAGCCAACCAACATGCATAACACCTTAATATTGGTCAACTAGTAAGCTACACTGGTTGATCTACATTGAGAAATAATTTTCAAACTTCTTCCTAAGTTTTTCAAACTTCCAAAGACCTTTTATTTCATAAAAAATTGACTCAATCACACATTAAAATAGCTCCCTAAAGTATTTTAATACATCAAGAGTGTTTTTTTAAAAAAATTCTAAAATTTTCTCTTGATTAGGAGATAATATATGTATTTTACACAAATTCAAATAATAATGCAACCACTAAGCCTTAAAAAATAATGAAATTATTAAGGTAAGATTTACATCAAAAATTTTCTAAGATCAACCTATTAAACCTTAACTATCTTGGCTTAATTTCATCTTTAGTAGGAAAAATGTTCTTCATGTTATATCCCTTTAGCTATAATATGTATTTATGCATATCTTCCATATTTCTATCTTTTTAATTGCATTAAAAAAAAAGTAAATCATTAGTAGTAATGATATTCTGTCATCACTAAGATGTCTATTGAAACCTCTCTTGATTTAATTATCTCTCTTTTTTGTAAAGATAAAACATAGGATGCCAGGAAGCCAAAAATGAACTTGATCACATATACGTGAACTTGATACTATATCATAAAAAAATCTCTTAAATTTTAAGACAATATAAAATGACTACCCCATTATCTATGCATCATGACAATGTCACTTCCCCTTAATTTATGCATCAACTCAAATTTACTTTCCCTTAATCTATGCATTTATGTAATGATCAAGGAATTAGATAATATAATAGGTATGGAGCAATAAAGCATAGAAGGACATAAGCAATATTCAAATATCTACTTCCCTTATACAAGAACATCTAACATCACTTAAAATCTCCCTCTTTAGCATCATCAAAAACCATATAAAAAATTTTACAAAATTTCCAACTAGATTTCTATAATAGACCTTAAATCAAACTGAGTAATCAGCATTCATCCTTAACATACCCTTATTCATTGGTTTAATGTAAATATCGATGTTAGGGTTTAATTTATTGAGTTTTTATTGATTATTTTTTGAATTATGACCCCTAATTCAGTGATTAATTGTTGAATTTATATGTTATTATGATTAATTTCCAGGTTGTTAATTAATGATGGAGATTAGAGCAAACAGATGGAAGTTTGAAAGTTTTTGGCCCTTTAACGATGGTATAGAGACCCACCATTAAAGGATGAGCATCCTCAAGGTAAAGAAGTCAAAATTCGCCTATCAACGGCTGGTTGAAGGTGTCGTTATCCGTCGGCCCAAGGTGTCATTGATAGATCAGACAAACATATCCACCTCAAATCTCGACAATTGTGGCTTAGGCATAATATTCATTAATGCTGCTATCTTTTAGTATAAGGAGGGGGGCTGCTAGAGTGGAAAAACAGAAGAAAACAATGGATATACACATTTAATAACATATAGTCAGATATGGGATTAGTGAGAAAGGCTCTTCCATCTTTGTTAGTTATTTTTTGTAGTTTTATAGCTTCAAACGCTTTCAATTCCAATTCTAGTGTGCTTTTTTAGTTTTTGTTTATTGGAGTTTGTAGTTGAGACATATATCTGAGTTTCTAAATAATTAGAGTAGGTTTTCTCACTCAGAATCTTTATGTATTTGCTCCATTTTCAGATTAATCAAAGTTATTACTCTTAAGCTTATATTCTGGAATGCTTTTTGACTTTTCTGCAAGATTATATTGATTTAAGAGTTGTGTTAGATTTTAGAACCAACATAAGAGATCAAGACATGTCTCGGAGCTTTCCTTTGATATTTTTGTAACTTCTAAACTTATTTTTATAGCTTTTAAATTCGGATTTGTGGAGGCATGTTGCTTAAGTTGTATATTTCATATGCTTTGATCAAGATATGTGGCTAAATCATTTTCATTGCTAAGAATTGGTGTATTTATGATATAAGAGAGCTTAAAGGCATGTAAGAGGGTTTGATTTTTGCTTATTAAGTGTCTATAAGTTCTGATTTTAAGCTGATCACTTAGGATTAGAGTTAAAAGACAATCTATGCTTAAGAAATCATCTTAGTTTGTTGTAAAACTTAATAAACATCACAAATTAATCAATTAATGACAAATCTTTGATTTTTTGTAAGAGTTAAAGATCTAAGACTACAAATCCAAAAATCAACTTCTTGAAATTAAAGCCTATTTACTTGATTTAAGGCATAACTAAACTTTTAATTAAGATTAATAGAGAAAAAGCAAAGTCTTAACCATATATTTGTTTTGATTTTGTGAAGGAACTCTTAATTAATCCTTAAAATTTTTTAGAACTGAATTAAATCATCAATCATAAAATCCTTAGCTCATTTTCATATTTGAAAATTTTCAGAAATGTTTCAAAGAAATTAAAAATCATTTTCAAAGTGTTTAATCTAGGTTAGAGTAGTTAGCATTGTTTCAAGTTTTTAATCAAATTATTTTAATTTTCTTAGATAATTGTGATATAATTAACCTATTAATTAATTGTTTTCACTATGGGATTGGTATTTAGGGGTTAAAATACTCAAGTTTACTACTTGTTTGATAGCTACACTTGCCTTAATCACGTTGGTTTTCAAAGTACAATCATTAAAAGCTTTCGAATTTTCATAATCATATGACCAACGGAGCAACAATCAATAAATTGACATGTTTGATAAGAGCTTTATTTATAGGATTTTGTAGTATAATTTGATATGTTTTCACCCTTATTTTGATGTTAAATTGTCCAAGTTATGTCTTCTATTATTTAATTTATAGATTTAAACCTAAGAAAAGGAGTTTTGTGTAAAAAAGATAAAGTGTAGTTGATGTTCTAGAAGAAAAATTAATAAGGGATATAGTTTATAGGATTTTTTAGCATAATTTGTTATGTTTTTGCCCCTATTTTATTGTTAAATTATCCAGTTTATATGTAATATTACTTATTTTTTAGGTTCATGTCAAAAATAAAAGAATTGTGTAAAAATGATCGTGTGTGGTGCATTTTCTAGAAGAATGACATTTGTCTTTAATAACATCATTGTTATCTAATTTTAACCACCGTTATTGTCTTTTGAAAGAACAACATGACTCATTAATGGTGTCATACCATCATTGAAGTCCATTCTGTAGATAGTAGATTGATGTGAAGTGTATAACAGTGTCGTTGATCTCCAATGCCATGGGTTGTTGATGTCTTTAAAAGCATGTACCAACAAGGATTCAAGAGATAAATTAGGCAATTCACTTATAAAATGACCCTAAACCATTTAAGATGCATATAAGTATTCTTTGGAGACTTGAAAAACATCTTTTAGTCAATTTTCTGTAAAACTTAGTTATTTGTTTTTCTCTCTTTTCAATTTAGTTGTAGATTTTTAATAGTTTTAGCTTTTAGTCAATTGTATTAGGTATTTAATATAGCATTTGAGGATTCAAGGAGTTGACACATGTGATTCAAAGTTAGAATTCAGTTAAAGCTAGATCTGGTGTTTTCTAAGCTCTTGATTCATTGTATTTTAACTTTATTTTCATTTTAGGTAATAGACACATGGTTTATATTCAATAGTTTATGTTCTTTGAATAATATATGCAACTAAATTATTTATTAGTTAAGACTAGTTAATAGATGGCTTAATTAAGTTATTTTGCATGAATTATATGTCAATCTTTATTTATTTGAGTGCTTAATTCTCTATAATAAGCTGGTCATTCAGAATAGAGTTATAGATAATTAAGAATTCGAAATATCTACCTTAGAAATTGAAAAAATTAGCAAAAAATGTAGTTTAAATTAGTGAATAACCAAACCTTAGTTAATTGTGAGGTTCATAATTATGAAATAAAGAATTTTTGGATTAAACTTCTTAAGTGTAATGACTAAACTGAAAAAATAGGACCGATAAAGATAGGACATAGTCTTAAACCATAGTTCTGTTCTAATTTCATGAAAATACCATAGATTAGCTATTACAATCAATATTTAACTCAACTGAATCAATGACACAAAAAAAACTTAGCTATACATTTAAATTTTCTAAATCTCATTACAAATTTAGAGTTCTTTTACATTAGTTTATAATGTTTCAGTTTAGGTAGTAGTTTTTAATTTAATTAATCAATCAATTAATCTGAGTTCCCTAATTAATTGTAATTTGAGTGACCAAGTAGCTGTTGTTAAATAATCTTAAGATAATAACTTGGACCCATTTCATTCTAATAGTAGTTGTAATAAGTATACTTGCATATAGGTTGGTCTTATTTTAAAAATTGGATTAAAATAAGGTAAGAAAGATCACAAATAAGTTTAATGCTATTGCTAGGGATTTACAGGAGTGATACTAGGAATAAATTTGTGTCAATTTCTCTAGAGGTCATTTTTTATTTTTTTATTATTTTTGCTATGTTTTCTGAATTTTCATTACTTATTTTCTAAATTTTTCTTTAGTTGTCTTTTTAAGTGCTTTTTGTTGATGTTTCCTTTGTTTATTACATTATTAGTTTTTTTTAGTTAGTTTTATACTTTATTTAGTTATTTTCTTATTTTTGTATACATAATCAAACCTAAACGCCTAACAAACTTGATTTTGATCCATAGCTTGAAAGAACTACATGTAGATATAAGAAAGAGACTCATATAGGCATATATAACACAGTAGAGGTAGAGACAATATGTGAAGATCATTTAAAGTTAGAAACTAAATATTTAGAGATAAAATAATAAAAAATCATAGTTGCGCAACCTTAAGAATAACGTAGAGAACCTACTATGATTGACTTAGCTATGGGAAATATAGGTAGACCTTTAGCTAGCATAGTTAGACCTAGGGTTATTTAAAAAAAAATTTGAGATCCGTCACAAATTTTTATGGTTTTATGGTTAAGGCCTCACAATTTGAAAGCTCAGTCTTAAAAGACTTGAATACCCATCGAGAAATATTCTTAGACATTTGTGACTTGTTTAGACATAATGGAATTTTGGAGGATGCTATCAAGTGTAGGCTATTTCCTTTCTCTCTTAGAGACAAAGCTAGAGCTTGGTTATTTACCTTTTAGCCTGGTTTTATTACTATGTGGGACAAACTAATGAAACTCTTATTAAATAAATTTTTTTCACTTGCTAAGATAGCTAAAATGAATATGAAATTACATTGCCTGTCAAATATGAAAATGCGATTATATCAAAAGCTTATAATAGGTTTAGAGAGATGCTTTCTAAGTGTCCTAGTCATAAATTCCATACATAGTAGCAAGTAGACATCTTTTACATCGAAGTCACATCCTCTACCTATAGTATCATAAATGTTGTCTGTTGTTGGTTGGTTTAAAACTTAATAAGCTCAAATAAATTTATCAGCTATCATGCAACTCAAATTCATTTCTAAACCAATAATATGATAGTGTAATGGTCAACAAGTAATATAATCGAGAATTTTTTATATTTCGAGTGTTGAACTCATAAGGAAAGTGCGACTACTAGGACAATTAGATTAAAATTATCTAGAGAGGCTCACGAATGCTTAAAAGTATAGGTTAGCTTCCTAAATTAACCTAAAAGCCTCCCAACTTCACAATGAAATTGAAATTACTTAAGGATTACCAAATTGACTGAATTAGTTAAGGATTAGACCTTAAATGAATAGATTGAGTTATAGAAGGGATTATAATGCCTAAAATAGGGTCTTCACTAAATCAAGACATTACTATTGTTAAGACAATGCCTTATCTCTAACATCTTGAATTGATATTTGGCTATTTCATTAATTAATAGGTATTAGGATTTGAGTTGAAGAAGTTCTAATCCTAAATTCCACTTTCAAGACTAGTAACCTTATGATTAACCAACCAATGATCATTTATTAGTTAAAATCATGTTGATTATTGATTTTTCCAATGATTAAGGTAAATAACTATTAGATCCTTCACCATCTTTAATCTCATTTTAAGTGGCCAACTCAAAACAAACATTAAGAAATAAAATAAACAAAAATTACGACCCAATAATGTGATAAAAACTTAACTAAAGCATTAAAGTACCTATCCTTAGTAAGAAAGGAGATTAAAACATCATATATAATAAGCAATATTTAGATTCAAGCAAATTTAACATGTTCTTGCAATATATGAAAAAGGGAGTAAGAAGTAACATATTAAGAGGGTTTAGATTAAACCAATTGAACATCCAACATGTTAGACTGCTTCCAATCACTTGTACATACTCCTTAAATCCTTTATAATAACCTGAAATTATTACAAACAAAGCTGGTAAGGAAAAAGAAATGAAAAACCTAACCTAATGAAAGAAAAAATAAAAACTACTCTAGATCTAGTCTTCTGCCCTAAAAATATGTTCTCTTTCTTTAAAAAATGCTCTTTAGTCTTCATTTATATATCCTATGTAGGTTACATGCAAGTGGAAAAATTATAGTAAGTGGAAGAGTGAGTTCCAATTGGTTTTCATGTGATAAGGAGTTAAATAACACTCGACAGGGAGTAAAATAGTGTCGTTTAACTCCCCACGTTTAAGTCTTCAATTGAAGCAAAACGAAAGGTCTTCAAAGTTAAATGACGATATAAGTAGACCATCGTTTTGCTCTTGAAACACTAAATTATACAGTATATTTTCATATTTTCTTCACTTTTAGTCTTCCATCTACAATGTACATCAATTCCAAAGATAATTGAATATTTTTTACATCAAATCAGGGGCAATGTACCTTAAATCATAATCAAATCGACATAAAAATGCATTAAACTCAAAACTTATCATCTCCCCTACTCTAAGGTTTGCTTGTCCTAAAAGAAATCAATCCATCATCAAGTTCAAAATGACCTATAAACATAGGAAAGCTTGCTAAATCTATCAAACAACGTCATTGGAAAGATTTCCTTAGGTTTTCAAGTATAATGAACCTAAAACATGTTATAAAGCCAATTAAGCATAATAAGTCTCAAACAACTTCAAATTACTTCAAATTTAACCTAGATCATAACTTTAAATCTATAAGAAAAATGAATGGTGCTAAAGTAAGACGCATCATCTTCTGAAACAATCAAACATTCTTTCTTCAATTAAAACAAAACATAAATCAAAAGTTATAAGCGTTTTGAAGTTTGATTGAGAAGTCATTCAATCTTTATACATGAAGATGAACATTTTGTCGTGAACACCCCTAGTTACTCAATTGAGTCACATCACATCAACTAGCTATTAGCTCCACTCATAAACTTTAACCAATTGGTTCGAAGCTAGTGGCGTGAATAAAACTAGCACACTTATTTTCATGTACTTTATTTTCTCTTTTTTTCTTTTATTGTCCTTTTTCTTTTCTTTTTTTCATTTTAACTAGTTAAACAAGATGAAGATATAGTTTAAAAGAAAGCACATTTTGATTTAGAACTATGCATTTTGAACATAGAATTTCATAATGACTATAAGATATCATTATAAAAAATATTAATCAATTTAAAACCATTTGATCTTTAATATACTTAATCAACCATATAGCGTCTAAAAAGGACATGATAAATGAAAACAAATAAAAAAATGTCTAATGACATGCAATAAAAATGAAAAAAGTTTCCACAAATTCTAGATTACTTTGAAAAAGATGATAAATTGGCATGATTTAGGACAAGATAAGCGTAACTGTGATAACCTAAATCAATGTATCCCTCTCCCACAAGGAAAGTGAATATTGTCCCTAATGTTCATAAAACAACAATAAAACACAAATATGGGAGAAAGAGGGAAAGAAAGCACCCAGAAAAAATAATAATGGCTTGAATATCCAATAGGGTGAACTTGAAACTTGCTCAATGAAATAATACTTGCGAATCCGTAAAAAGAACATGAAAGCACCAGAAAATAAATAGAAAGCAACCATGCTTCATAAGGTAAATATGATCAAAGAATGGTAAGGAGCACTAAAAGGAAATAAAAGAAAAGCACACCAAACAAAAGAAAACACACCAACGCACATTAATTCCTACTTCTAAGGTTGGGTTGCCTCCCAACAAGTACTTTTTAATGGTATTTTAGTTGGACCTGAAGGTTAGAGAATTTTTATTCTCTTCCTTGGCCTAGAATCCAATATTTTTCTTTCATTCTCTTTTAAATTAGAATAGGCCAAATATTGAAGGTTTCCTAAACTATTAAAATGATTGTTAAAATTTTGATATCAACATTTCATGGAATATCACTTATGACTTTTAAAAAACCATGGTAAAAAGTCTTGAATTACTATGTTTAGCCTATAATCAAAATTATGCACACCAATGAAATTAATAAACTCAAATGCTTTTTTAGATTCAACCTTATTCTTCTTAAAAACTTCATCATGATTAACATCTTTAAGAACCTTAAGAACATGATCCTTCATCTTAGGGTCATCCTTGACACTAATGATATCAACATAATGATAATATATTTGATCATCACACGTGAATGAAAAAAAATACCTTCATCACTTTTGAACCCTTCATCATACCCTTCAATTTCTTCACTTCCAATAACTTAAGCATGCTCCTTATAATTAAAAAAATTCACATCATAATGCTCATAATTAATTGGAAATTCATCATTATCACTATCCATAGCAAAAATTTCTAACTTAGTTTGTTTGAATTCATCATTTTTATGTTTGGGAGTTGGATTAAAAGGATGGATTATCTTCATTAACATTTCTTTCAAATTGGGATAAGAAAGTTCCAACTCCTCCACTATGGATTGATTTCTAGCTAGATGCTCTTCCAATTAAGACAAACTATAAAAGGGAACACTTAATTTCTAAAAAAAACTAGAAAGATCACCCAAATTAAGGATTAAGTGGGTATGGAATACTAGGTTGATAAGATTGGATATTTGGATCAGTAAGTAACCTAGGTGGACTTTCATCATTCTTAACTTCTTCCTTTTCGCTCTTTTTTTTCCTACGTCTTCCATTTTAGTATCATTATGTATAGTGATGATCATAACATGCGCTCAAGAGTTAGGTTCAAGCATAACAGGTGATGGTTTGGGTAATTGCTCTTCTAAGAGCTATGCAATTTGACCTACTTAAGTCTCTAACATGCTTATGAATCGAAGTTAGGAAGTAATTTTCATGGGTTTCATGGGTTTTATAACAATTATTTCATAGGTATGGCACCTAAGAGGGGGTGAATTAGGTTTTTAAACGATTTTTGTAATGAATTAAGATGAACAAGATGCGGAAGCTTAAGTAACAAAAACTAATTCATAAAACAATCAGTCAACCCAATAAAATAAGTGAGTAAAATTAAAGAAAAAGGATAAAAAAATACACCACATTTATACTAGTTCGAAGCTATTCACTTTCCCCTATGTCTAATTCCTAATACCAATGTTAAGATTATTCACTATTTCAATAAAAAAAATTACAACATTCAATCTTACACTCATTTTTAAGGCTCAAGGATAACCTTTCACTCAATTCTTTTTCTTAGGATATAGAATAACCTCTTAAGAATTCAAGAACAATTCTACAAGGATCACACTTCACTCAATTTCACTTGGAGTATAAAAGAGGTTAGAATGAATGCATAGTAACAAAACTTTGATATGCCTCACATAAAAAAAAACTCAATGATCTTTGGAAAACTTTACAAAATGAATTAGATAAAAAAATCTCTCTTAAAAGATGTTAATCACACTAAATATCTCTTTATAAAAACTCTATCAAACTTTGTTTCTAAAGCAAACTTAACCATGATTAAACATATACTATTTATACTCAATAACCAAACCAATAGCCATTATACAATGGTCATAAATTCAATTAGTCGTTGTGTCCAATGGGTATAATAACATTACAATAGTTAATGCTTTTGACCGTTGTATAATCTGTCAGATCCTTAATTTATGCTTTATTTTTCTCAACATTTGGTTGACTTATAGGAAAGGTTCAGTCGACTGATTAACCAAAAGTTGGCATTCGGTCGACAGTTCTTTACCATTTGGTCTACT
>JAOXYD010161501.1:0-10258 GCA_028565735.1 Pinacopodium congolense | reverse complement strand
TGTGTCCTTCAAGTGTGGGGAGGTAGCTAATTGTTTAATGTTGTGTTTGTGGAGTTTGGTGTTTGTAATTGCATTGCATGTTTGCATGTCATTTAGTATGCATGAAAGGTTTTTAGTACTAGTTTTTTTTTTTTTTTTGCATGTCATTTTTCTTATGTTTGAACCTTTGTAATGATATGTTGCTATGAAATTATATCATAGTATTTGGAATGAGATTGAGATGCATGCTTGAAGTTGAATTATGTCACTTGAATAGAAGGTGAATCATGCGAATTGACTTAAGTAGTTGGTTACATAGGCTTACCCAAAAATTGACAATGGAGTGATTAGGTGATGTATAAAAACATGATGGGTTTTCAATTGAGCATTAGTGAGTTGAGCCTATATGACTCTTTCCTAAAGTCATTTCATTCTTTATGTGTGTGATACTCTCATAGGTAGTTACCTCTAGAACTTGCTATGAACCAATTTGAATCTATTAGATGCATGCTAAATAGAAGTGATAAAGGCCCTCTTTCTTTTAACCTTTAGTTTAAATGACCTACCTTTCTCATTGTCCCTTGAAAACCCCTTTGAGCCTTTGACCTATTTTTTTTCATGAAGAAAACACCCCATTTTTAAACCTTCAAACCCCATCAGCTTACCTAATCACAAGTTTAATAGTGTGCTAAGTCTGCATTAGTTTGGAATTTTGGCTACAATTTTTTCTGAGATGCTTTGAGTAGTTATTAGTACTTCTACTCATAAAGCACATTACATTTATCTATTTTTTTGTTTATTGTTTCTTAATTATTGTTCAACAAGGAAAAAAAGAAAAAAATCAAAAGAAAAAAAGAGAAGAAAAGACAAAGAAGAAAAAGAAAAGAAAAGGAATAACAATTAATAGCAAAAATAAGTGTTGAGTAGTAGTTTTATTCATTTGCATGTCTTAAGAAGTCATTTTAAGTCCCTTTGGATATTTAGTATTCTATGATTGCTTGTGATGAAATGTTTTATACCCTTTTGACATACGTTAACCATAGCCTCGTTTATAACCCTTAGCAAAGTCGTTTTGATATATTTGTACATGTAATCAATGTAGAGAAGAATTAGTGTATTTGTAAGCCTATGGTAGTTTGCATTCCTATTGAGAGTTTTGAGTGAAACACTAACCTTTAAACACTTGAGTGAAATGAGTGAATTTCGTGAGGAAGATCCAGTTGGATTCTATACTTGCCTTTGATCAATAGTGTCATAAGTTGAGTTTGGTACGCCAATGAAAACTAGTCTTGATGTCTGTAGTAGCTTGACATTTGAGTTAACCAAAGTCTGAAAGATTTCATGCTCTTAATTCAGGGGAAGATGAATTGATAGCATGGATTAGTTGTGTTTCATTTTTCTTGAGGATAAGCAAAGGTTCTTAGGAGTTTTAATTGTTTCTTTATGTGTTTTAGCTTTAGTTTATTTCATCTTTTGCATCGTTTACATCTTTGCATGATCTTTGAAGTGTTTAAGTGTTTCTTTATTTTGTTTAGTATTTCACGGTGGATTTTTAGCTAATTTGAGGGATACTTTAATGCACATTGTTGGTTGATTTTGCAGGCGTCAGGATTTCAGATTTGGATATTTTTCAGGTGAGTGGATGACTTCTTGGGAGACGTTTAGAGCTTAGATGGTCATGCAAATTGGTGGATAGGAAGAACAAGATGTTAGGAGTCTCCAGTTCAAATGTTTGGTGGCTACCTAAAGGATCAAACTCAATCAACCTTGGAAGTCATCAAGAAACATCAACACCCAGATTTTCCAGCATTCTAGAAGTGAAAAGAAGAGCTTTAAGGCTTTATTTAGTTTATTCTTCACCCTCTTTACTACTTTTTTGTATGGGAAAAATATTTTATTGGAGTTCTTCTTTAACTATTTTTCGAAACTATTGTTTTTTGATTCAGTGAATGGTTGTTTGTGATATATATTAGACCAAGAGGGTGAGTTAGGTAGCCTTGCAACAGACCTAAAGGGTGACTTGGGTAATTGTGTTGGGTAGTGCAACGAGAGTTGGCTCCCAATAGACCTATACATTTTTAAGTTTTTACAAGTAGTTGAAGAGAGATCTTGACTATTTGTTGAAAATTACCTATAAGATTACTTAATATCTAGTTGAATGGTTAGGACAAGTTAGTAAGGCTAGAGATAGCATAATTAATCCTAATCTATTTGGCTAGGTACAGTTAATTATACCTTGAGAGAGGGTAATTAGGCATTAAAATTTTTTGGATTGAACAAAGTTGGAACATTAAGTGAAGAGGGAAGCAAAATAGGGATATAACGACTCCTAATCTTAAAACTTAGTTATCAAATTCCTGCACTTTGTCTTAATTGACTGTTATTACTAGTTTAATTAATTTTAGTTTATTTTCCAATTTTTTTATATTTGAATTAGTTTCTTAAACAAATTAAAACCTGAATTAAGTGGTCACTAAACTCAATCCTTGTGGGATTGATATCTTTTCTTTAATAAAGGTTACGACCCGCGTATTTGCGATTTTGAGCGTAAAACTAGTAATTTGTTTTACCAATCCCATATGTGGCTTTTACAAGATGTAATATAATCAAAACATGGTGATGAAAAAAATTAGATGAATGGTTGTATTTACTTATTTGAAAATTGACATATTTTTTCCATGTTATAATTTGGAACTTGAAAGTAGAAACCAAGTTGGGTTTTTAGTGTAGTCAGTCAATTTAGTAGCAAACTCGATATATATGTATGAAATGAATATGCACAAACTATGTGAGGGCTTTCACCTTTTGGGGTAAATAGCACCCGTTATAATCATAATGTGACAATATGGTTTACCATGAATATTTCATAGTCAAATAGGTGATTAGGAAAGGTAATAAAAAAATTAGAATAAAGTTTTTGGAATTGATCTTTAATAACCTATATTTGGGATATCAACAAAACTCCAATTGGAGTGGATGACACATGTAGATGAAAGGTATGAAATAATTCGATATGAAAATCCTAATTGTTAATATATATAATGTAAGTGATATTGACGTCAGCTTAGGTACTTACCAAATCCTAAATATATGAGGTTATAATGTTATAATGTTTTGGAGGTTTAGCATTTATTGATTTTCTTACATAAAATGAAGGAAGCAAATAGTTAGCCAAACCTCATGGTTTTATTCAACCATTCTATACAGACCTAAATACTTTGTTAGCTTTCATGGAAGGGTACTGAGTTGAATGTATTTTACATCACAAACCATAATGTACGTAAGCCCTACACTAGTTTCTATATAAAAATGCTTAACTGTGAATGTCCATGCCCATGAACACTCCTACTTGAATGCTCCTATTTATGAATCAACATGATAATTAGATAATAATACAAATGTACGAAACATTTAAGAGCTAAATGATGCATCCTAAACAATTTATTAGATAACAATTACAAAACTGAGGTTCATTTCAATGAAAACCTCTTTTTTTTCCTCTGCTTGTCTTATTTCTACTGGTTCCTTCTACGGTGGGGTTGCGAACAACCCAAACACTCCACCTCTCATCTTCCTAGTTATTAATCAACATCATATTTAGGCAGCACTAGTTATAGGAAAAAAAATTCTTGCACATCTCTTTGATGAATCTTGCATAAAGTATGAAACAACAAATAGAATGATGATTAATGTTTATGCACACCTCTTAGTTTCCTGTACTTCACTTCTTATTACTGGATCTTTCCATTATGGGTATGTTCCCTGCACTAAATCTACTCCTTTGTTTTCCTTACATGCATGTATTAAAAAACTTCATAATATACCAAAAAAAATAGACATTCCTAGTGAAAATTTATTAAATGCACCAATAATACAATATATCATCTTTTCATCTCAATTAAAACCTCTACATCTCTTCTCGTTCTCTTCTTTGTGGTGGTCCCCTCATTTGGTGATGGATTTGCATCTCTTCTCATTATTTTCTTTGTCGTGGCCAACTCACTTGTTGGTGTACTAACCGCACTCACTCCTTTGTTTGTTTTTGCCTACACATATTCATGACATTATTTTTTCACCAAAATAAATGCAAAAAGTACATAAAAAAGAGAATATGCATGCATAAAGGCAGATTTAAATGCTTCACTACTAGAATTTATACTAGCTTGTGTACACTTCATCTCTTACAACCTCTACTACCTCATTAACATATGAAACATCAATATCCTAACAAATAACTATACAAATATTTTATAAAACCTGTATAACGTACCCTTCTCACTCAAACAAAATACCAAAAATTACTCTAAAAACCAACCTTATGATACCTAAACTACAACCACTGCCTATCCAAATAAACTAACTATATACAATCTAAATAACAGAGGATCAAGATAAACTGAAAGGACAAAAAAAAACCTTTGGACTTCATCAATCATACAATTAATGCAACCACAACAAAACAATTTTATTTCATCTCCATACAAGTAATGCATTTAACTCAGACATTATGAAATTGAACATATAATCCAACACATATCTAACTTACCATTTCTCAAAACCTTGTCCCCAAAATCATAGAAGTATATTCCACTAATGCTTCCAGGATTTTATTCAATGTTTATGTTGGTACTAGGCTGCAGAATCATCAAACATCTAAATCACAGAGTTTATTTATTTAACAATACTTATTTTCCTCTTAAAAAATGACTTGCAAGCCTCATTTCTAAGCCCTAATAATAGCAACTACGTAACAACATTTCGAACCCTAATTTTTTGTGTGCATTTTCATCTTGTTGGGATAAAGGCTAGTACAAAAATACCACTTTAATCACAAAATATTTACAGGTTCGGGATCTTACTTTCAAGTTTGGCGAAACAAACTGGGACTTTTGATTTCACTTTCAATGCACAGGTTAGACAGTAGATCAACTTACTATCTTCAAAGAACAAGTTTGAATAAATATCCTATCGGCATTTCAAATCTTAAACCTCTTCACTAGAAAGAAGCTTTTCCAAGACGACTCATTAACTATGAAGTTACCAGTACACTCCTTGCCCTATGTTGTAATGATTGTTATAAACATTGATATAACATAGTAAATTTAATACATGGTTTTTGTACCTGTTCCTAACAATACTTGTATTGTATATTTTTTAGGCTGTAGGAAGAAAATGTTATCCATCTAGCCATTCTTTTATACCATGTTTCTAGATTATTATACAAAATATATATGATCCTATACAACAAGTACAACCATGATGTACATAGCTAATGCTACAAGATGATAAGGTCAAATGTCCAAAACATAAGGTCCTGTGACATATAAAAAACTTCACTAACTTAGGAACCAAAAAATGCTGACGTCTTTTTGGATCAGTAATTGTAGGGCAGGCCATGATTTTAAGCCTAGTTAATGAGCACTGTAAATACCTTCGAACAACTCAATAAATAAAGTTTTAATAGTCAGCTAATACTCCTGCTTAGTTAAAGGTTTAAATATTGCTAAGTCCATGATTAAATAAGACAATGTTTTCAGTGAATACATGTGTTTATATGCAGATAAAAAATACACAACTAAATAATTATAAATGAAAATTTAAGTTAATATTTATGTCGTCATATATGGCGCATTGTTAATTCATACAAATAGTTATAATGCATTCTACAATCAGTACCACACCATATCATACCTAACATAAGAAGCTATAACACATAATAGACCCTTCTTTCACATACCATAAATGACCATAAACATCTATACAACTAGTTTTATCGAACTACACTACCTTGTACAAGCTATTCAACACTAATTTATACATAACATAAGAAGCCATAACATAAAATACATACTTGTTTCACACACAATACATTGGCCATGAATAATGTATACAAGTAGTTGTTCTAATTTAGAGCCAATATAGGAATATGGTTAACCAACCATGAATCTAAATGTTAGAGTACAAAAAAAAATCAACTTCAACATCCCTACATACTTTCCACTTTTTGACTTGGACATCCTCATGCTCCTAAATTCACATCACTAACAAAAATCAAAGTAGATAGATCTTTGACATCCTCATGTATGAAACATTCTATTTTTATTAGTTTTGTAATTTAAGGAGGGTGGTGGTGATATAAAAAGTGGCCAGAGTTATGTTGCTTCGTAGCAATTGAAGCATTTTCATTGGAGGGAGGGGGGAGAAGGGAAGATGTTGTTTCCAATTACATTAATACCATTATAACTTAACACTAGCGTTTTTAAGTAATTATGCTGATGTGGGGGGGGGGCATGAGGGAGACGACTGGTCACTCCCTAAAACAAAATAGCAAGAATGCTACAAACTTTGATGAATACTTTGGTATGGCATAAGTGTTTTATTTTCCAAAAATAATGGAAATAAAAACTTTTATGAGTTGAATATCAATCTCACGTATTGGGTTAATGATCAATTATTTACGAATAAACTAAAATCAAATCATGTATAATCTTACAATTTTTAGTAATAATGGAAAATTTTTTATATGTTTTTGTTTGTACAAACAAATTTTATGCAATACATCCTAAAATTAAAATAGATAGTTATATTATTAAGGGAAAAATTTAACCATATTCTTTACTAATATAAAGACAAGAGTATCCACATGTAAATAAGTATGCATCTGTAATATTTTCTTCCAAAGGGACTAAAAAATAAATTAATCATACAATTATCCATATTTCTTTATTCAATTGGTGAAGTAAATTGACTTTCAAATCATTTGCACATTTGGTCAAGTCTATTTTAGAGGGCTTGTGATCCAAGCCTAAAATTCATGGGGTTGATCAGTTAGGCCAAGTTGGATTTCTAATCAAGTTCATCAAATTGATGTGGCAGGGAGAACTGGGCATCTAAATTTACGAATAAGATCCCTAACACTTTCCACACACGATGCTTGAAGTTAAAGTTTGTCATTTCTTCATTTTTGCTATCCCTACTTTTGTAAAAGTGATGCACATAATGTTTGTGATGTGAATATTACTTATGTAACTTAGTGTTGTCATTCTGAGGTTCAAGACAACCTCCGTAAAATGCCATCAATTAAAAGGAATTTTTATGCAGCATGTTTCCTTTATTTTATTGTCTATTATATTTGTTTAGTACATCATCAAGGGGTAACGGGGGACAAAAATTAACCAAAAAAAAGTGCCAGCTTATATCCCATGTTAAGTGAATTATGTTATTTTAAGGTGTACTTGGTTATAGAAACATGTTATAAGGTTCTTAAAGGGTCCAAGGAAAATCTAAACTAGAATTATGTAAACGTTTATATGTAATATAAAGACACTATATCTTAAATCTAAATTTGAAGATAATAGGTTATGGATTTTTTATTATATATAACTCACTTAAGCTTTCTTTCTTTTTCTGATATGGGATAATTTACTTGTGAATTTTCACAAAATTTTCTCTCTTCACAAGTAAATCTATCACTCATATCACTCCCCGTCAATCCAAAATTCATGCAAAGTCATTTGATTATATGGTAGAAAATAGAATATTAATCCAAATTTTTTAGACTTCGCTCTAACCTAATTAACCTGAGCTCTGATACCATAACCTTGGTGAAGGTTTCAACTCATACAAGGCTTTCCTGAGCAAATACACATAACTGTCTTTTCCAAAATCAAGTTGACTATGACATATAAATATTTTCTTCTAAATTTCCATGCAAAAATGCAATTTTTACATCTAGTTTCTCTAACTCAAGATCAAATGCACTTATCATGTTAAAAGAGCCCTTATAATCTTATGCTTCACAAATTGAGAGAACACTTCATAATATTCAGTTCCCTCATTTTACGAGAATCTTTTTTCCAAAAGTAATGCCTTAAACCTATCTGGTTCAATTTCAAGGATACCTTTTTTCTTCTTGAACACTCGTTTGTATCCCGCTAGACTAACACCCTTTAGTGATGATACAAGATCCCATATTTCGTTCTTTGTCAGGGATTTGATCTCCTCATTTATTGCAACTAACCAATCTGATGCTTTTTAAGACTCAGTTACCTTCTTTTATGATTATGGTTCATCAAAATTAATATTCTTCGTTATTGCCAAATATTAATGAGTGAAATCCATAGGTTTTAAGTTATCATTCTTAGTATGTTTACCCATCAATTGCATAAACTGTGTCATACAAAGTTTTTTTTTACTACATTTCATATTTATAATGATATTAGGGATTTTGGATTATAATTGGAGCAAAAAGGAGTAAGAAAAGTATAAAACAGAAGTTAAATAGTGGTTGCTGGAATTATTTAATGGCATTATTAATTCTTGAAGACCCACCGTAGAAGCTTGAAATAGGGACTAAATTGGTGGCAGTAGAAAAGTGTCATTGTGTAGAGGTTAGCCATTATTTAAGTCACTGTTAAATAAAAAATTAATGATTTGGATGCAACAAATTAACAATTGCACCTCATTTTTTACCCTAAAAAGCTAAAACCCAAGCAACCACTCTTAGGATTATAAATCCTCTTATTTTCATCATTTTTAAGCATCCTAAAATAAAATTTCAATCAAACACTCATCTTAGTTAGGTTTTCCATTATTTTTCTTCTCAATGTTTTACTATTTTGTTGTTGGGATTTAAAGGAGCACACAAGTAACAAAAACATTTAGAAATAAATAAAGAGTGACCGTCTTCTTATTGAGATTCTATATTTCGTATTTATCTCTTTATATTGACTCCATACTGAAATTCCATTCAATAAATATGCCTTTTATGTCTTTATCTTATGGTTTCATGATGAATATGTATGTGTAATTTTTTTTGGTTGAGCTTTGGTGATTAAATGGGTTATGAACAGATTGGGTAACTAATTGTTGCCTTAATTAAACACTTATTTTGCCTATCTTAGCATCATCTCCTAGGTTAATGCCTTAGATAATGGAAATTCCATGGCCATTATGTTTAATTATTGGAAAATCAATTAGGTAACATATTTGAATTTAAGGGTGGCTTAAACCTTAGAGTCTTATATGAGGATTCCAAAATTTAACGAACTTATATTTGGGCTTCCTTATATTCATGCCTTTTATTCCAAGTTACTTATAGACCAAGTAGATAATTTGAGTTTAAAGGAGAAAAAAATTCTTCTATGACCATTGATACTGTCTTGATTAAGTGAAGTAGGCCCTAAATCAATTCCTATATACAAAAAGAAATGATTAACCCATTAAAATTTGAAGCCTTATCTAATTTAGTTCTTGAAAAATTTTTAGTAGAAATTTGATGTTATATAGTTTTTTCATTAGTATTTCGTTGATTTTTTAATTTTAATTTCACATAATTAAAAACTTGATTGTCTAAGTAATTTTACAATGTTTGACTGGTTGTTTCTAATTTGGTCCTTATAGATACAATAATTGGTATATTTATCATTTTATACAACGTGTTATATATAGATCATAACAAGTTTTTGGGATTGTTGATGGGCACCTAATTGTGAGATATTAGGTTTACACAATGTTGATTATTTTAGATTTTTTTCATATTTTGTTTACTTGATGTGTTTTTTTCCTTGATTGCTTTTATTAATTAGTTATTTTCTTAGTGTTTACATCATCTAGTTTCAATTTTTAGTGATTTTTATTGATCTTTTAGTTTTTTAAATTTTTTAATGCATACTTGTGGTTGAAAGCTCGAGAATTTGTCACTTGATATGGAGAATGAGAAAACAACTCACAGGTTATGAAAGAAAACTCGATTTGCTCAGAGTAAAAAGGTAGAAGAAGAAAAGATAGAAAAAGAATAGTTTAAGGTTGAGACACAGACTAGAAAGATGAAGTGCCATAAGGAAGAAATTGTACACCATCTTGATAAGAGGAGAGAATTGAAAATGATGGATCTTACCATGGGAGAAAAATAATAGATTTATCACTAGTATTATGAGGTCTAAGGTCATAGCAGCTAATTTTGATATTGCATCTTAGTTTATAGGATTAAGTTTCAAGGATTTGAATACCTATTTGGTGACATTTTTTGACATATATTATCAATTCAAGCATAATGGTGCGTTAGAGGATGTAGTAAAACTAATATTATGCTCATTCTCATTGAAGTACAAGATAAGAGCATAGTTGGCCATATTACAATCAGGATCCATGATAGGGGTCAAATTGATATGGTATTTATGGTTAATTTGATGACTTATGACCCCTATATTAATGTTTAAATGTTTAATTGATGCCCCATAATGTTTGATTTGCAGTTTGGAGCTTAAAAGATCAAGAT
>JAOXYD010161490.1:0-10259 GCA_028565735.1 Pinacopodium congolense | reverse complement strand
TTTGTGCTGTATTAATTAATGTATAATTTTTTTAATTTTTACACTATTTTTTAAAATTTTTTTAAAAAATTAAAAATTAAAATTAAAATTAAAAATCACACCAAACAAACACTTAGCAAACTTTTTTGAGATTATTATATCACCAAGGAACATAATTTGGCGGCTTTAACCGAATTTCGGACTTCGAACATATTTAAAATTTTGAAATTGTACGTTAGATTGACTTCTCTTTTTTTTTTTTTTCTAGATTTCAATTTATTTATTTATTCATCCAATACCCCTACGTCCAAAATTGTTAAAAACTTGAATACTTGCTGCTAGGCCATCCATTTATGACCATTCCTGTATAAAAGGCAAAAAATACAAATAAAAAATTCTTTATTTTATTTAAAGAGTGATTATAAATATTCATAAATAAATGACCCTATACTTTTTATTTAGATGAGCTTGAGTTGGATCAAATAAATTTTAATTTATTAATTTCATATGTATATACCTTTTTTACATCCTGAATGATATCACACTCTTAATTTATAGTATTTTGGATGGACTTAAACATTTGGTGAAATTTCTTATACTAATTCTTGTTTGATTTATGATTCTATGGCACTTGAAATAAGATATTTGTTATCTTAATTTCAAAAGTTATTTATATTTTTTTATTACATTTCATGTTAAAAGAGATGTCTTGTTAGATTTATTTATGGTTTTCGATCTTGTAATTTTTTTTATTCATCTATGTACATTTATAAATTATATTAAATAAAAAACTTTTCAAGTTAGTCACATGTATGGTTCTTCTAATTCACTTCCTTCTGTTTTAGAAATTTAATTTAATTTATTTATTATTTCTAAAAGTTTCTAGAAGTAATTCTAGAGCCTCTACTTTGGAAATCAATTTTCTCTCTTAAATGTATTGACTGCATTCTTAATACAAAACTCATTTCTCATGCTACTCTTCTTTTAATGAATCCTCATCAAATATTTATTAAATCATCACTTTTCTTATTCTAAAATATATAATTTAGCTCAAGAAATCATCTTTATGTCAAAAAGTAAAAATATGTTCAATATTCTAAACTCAATATTCATCATATTCCATCCATTTTTTAGAGACATTTTATTTCTCTAAATATTCTTTAATTTTTTTTTCCATAAATGGATTGAAAATAGTTACACTCATCTTCATTTTGGAGTTACTTGTTTAAACCTTGTATTACACTACGAAAAGGTCTACATATAATTAATCGGACAGCTTTGCTTGATTCATGATTAAAAAAATATCAATAAGATCGTACAGGTATTTGTTAAGCCACTTTGAAGTTGAAAAAATGATTGCTACACTATCTCTAAATGTTAATATTTCCTTCATCATTCCAATCTCTTGAGACATTAAAGGTGCATGTATATCAAATCTCTTGAGAAGAGTTAATTAAACTTCTTTTAAATTGATGGGTTATTGGTTATAAAAAAATTCATGCAAAAATTCAAAAGTTCTTATTCATATGAAATGCCATTTTGTATCAGAAGAAATATGATGTTGTAGACATCATATTCAAAATATTTAAGGAAGACACTCCATCAAAAGCTCTTTTACTCAATTTATGATGGCTAAATGATTCATAAAAATTGTTAAATCTTTCCCAATTGAAGCGTGACTCATCTTTATCTTTAAAGATAAAGACATACGTTGTTACTTGGATATTTGTAGTTGTTCAGATGCTCAAAGTAAGATGAGTTTCATAAGGTATCGGGTACCTAGTGTCGTTAATCACAAAGCAGAAGGTCTTGGATGGGACTGGGGTCAAAGACAATGATGAATTGGCAATAAGCCAAAACCAAGAGGGAAAAACCTAAAAGGAAATTAACAACCTTTATGTTGCTGCTTCTAATATGGGTTGGATACACATGTTACTAATAGGCTATTATCATCTTATTACTTTAAGTTTAATTTGTTATTCCTAAACCTAAAATCGTGAATTAGTTGCTCTCTTTCCACTCTAAATGAGGGAGGCCTTTGACGATAGGTAAATTAGATAATCTATATGTTATGTTTGTGGATATTTTTATTGAATTTTAAGCATTATTTTTTCCTATCAATGAGTCGTTTCAATGAATTTTCAAGTGTGCTTCAAATCTAAGAGTTCAAGGGCCAAGAAGAATAATTCGACAACAAATAGAAGGAAAACAGTTAAAGAGAATGATGTATTTTTCCTCTTTAAGGAGAGTATTGTTCTGTTTCCATTAGATGAGGAAAAAGTGAGAAGTTAAATGGTTGGATAGAATGTCATTTTACTCTCTAGAGGGTGCTATTTTACTTCTAGATGTGAAAAACGATAGGCTAGATTTGGAAAAATTTTAAAGTTGTTGTAATTAATTGCTAAAATTTTTTCTTCTAATTAGAATTGCAATTTTTTTAAAAAATTCATGATTTTTTTAATATGTCCTTCCTTTAATATAAAAACTAAATAAAATTTCATTAAAAAATGAGCGGAGTTAGGATCTGACATAAATTGACTGACTAAACGAACAACATAAGAGACATCAAGTCTAGTAACAAAGAGATAAACTAGACTTCCAACAAGTTGTTGATATAAGATAGGATCTTAGAGAGGAGTGCCACCAAGGGGTGTAATTTTGTAATTGAGTTCCAAGGGTGTTGAGATTGTTTTGCTATCAATGGTTCCAGCTCGAGAAAGTAAATCAGAGGCATACTTAACTTGAGATAGATAATATCCTTCAAAATTATGAGAAACTTTAAGGTCCAAAAAATAGTTAAATAAAACAAGATCTTTCATTTCAAACTATTAATGAAGATATTGTTGTAATGATGAAATACTAGATGCATAATCTCCTAGTGTTATTATATCATCAACATATAGTAATAAAAGGACAACACCATTGTCAGTCTATCGAGTGAATAAAGTTGAATCATGTGGACTAGAAACATACTCATGTTAAGCAAGAGTTGAACTTAATTTAACAAACCAGGCTTTTGGAGCTTGGTTAATTCATATAAGGCTTTTCAAAACTTACAAACCTTATGAGGAGAATGATAGTTGGGGTAAGGATGCATGTAGACTTCTTATATTAAATCATCATAAAGAAAAGTATTTTTGATAACCATCTGATAAAGTTTCCATTGACGAACTATAGCTATAGCTAAAAGACTACGAACTGATGTTAATCGTGCTACTGTAGCAAAGGTTTATTCATAGTTTATGCCATATTTTTAAGTGTATCCTTCGTCTACTAAGCGAGCTTTATAACATTCAACAATTCCATTAGAGAGGATCTTGATTTTGTAAATCTATTTGTAACCAGTAAGAGTTATTAGGAGGAAGATCTACTAAGTCTCAATTATGAGTTTTCTCTAAAGCTTGAATTTCTTCATTTATATTTACTACTAAAGAGGGTTAGCACTTGCTTCACGACAAGAGCGAGGATCATGAAGGGTTACAATAACTGAGTAATAGTGAAAATCAATAAGATAATTAGGGTTTCTCTTTTCTAACTAGAATGATGAACAATACCTATTTTAGAACTTGGAAACAACTCAATCGAGGAATTAGTAAAAATTAGAGAATCAGAATGGGCAAAGTGATGAAATTTTAAAAGAGATGAAAAGATAGTATTTTTTTCAAAAGGTAACATGATGTAAGATACGTAATTAATTGGACATAGGATCTCAACAAAAACAACCCTTTGTATTCAACACCATATCTAAGAAAACAATAGAGATGAGCATAAGGTTTTAATTTTATATGCTCATGAAGATGTAAAAGAATGAAACAAGCATAACTAAAAGGTTTAATAGTTGAATTATCTATATTTTTACCATATAACCATTCAAAAGGAGCTAAATTTTGAAAGACTAAGGTAGGAAGTCGATTGATAATGTAGATAGCATTAAAAGCTGTTTCTCCAAAAAAAATTTCTAAATATGATGCAAATAGAATAAAAACTCATACAAAATCAAGAAAATGACGATGTTTAAGTTTAGCTCATCCATTTTGTTGAGACACACGAGGACAAGAATGTTGAATAACAGTTCCCTATTAAATAAGGAATGGAAGTAAAGTAAAGTCTCGATATTCCATCATATTATCTTCTCTAAAAATCTTAATAATACAAGAGAAATGAGTTTTAATCATATTTGCATATAAGATGTAAACTTGAGATAATTCAGAGTGATGCTTTAGGAAATATATCCAAGTAAATCGAGAGTAATCATCAATAAATAATACAAAATAACTAAAGCTATTTACTAATAAGATAAAAGAAGGTCCCCAGATGTAAAAATGTATTATACCAAATAGTTGTCTAAAATAGAATCATTATTAGTGAAAGATAATGCAGGTTGTTTTGTAAGATGACAATGTAAACAATCAAAAGGTTTAAACTTAATAGATTCTAGTAGTCCATGAGAAATTAAAAACTGAATTTTACTAGTAGAGGCATGACCAAGATGAAGATGCCATTGGTGAGTAGAGGTGTTAGTGGTTATCGTAGACATAAGTTTTGGATGAAGAAGAAGAGTTCAAGTTTAAATAATCAACCCACCCTGCAATCCATCCAAAAAATCAGTCCTATTTATGGATCTTATATTTAAGCACCAGAGGAAGAGAAGGTAACATTTAGTCCTTTTCATATAATTGACTAATAGAGATAAGATTTAATGCTAGGTTAGGAATGTAGTAGGTCCAAAAAAGACGAAGTATGGAGGTAGATATATGACCAATGTAAGAGATGTCCATTTTTGTACCATTAGCAGTTTGTATTGATGATAATGAATAGATAGGCTTTATAAAAGACAACGATATATTATAGGTTATATAATTACAACAAGCAGAGTCAAAATACCAGTGAGAGTTACTTTAAGTGATAGGCATGACAGTAGGGGAATTGGAAGAGATAGCATATTTAAGTAAAGATCACTCATAGTAATGACAGTAGAATTCTCAGTAGCAGTAGTAGTGATAAAGGATCTAGGTTTTGATTTATTTTTTAACTTAGAGGACTTGTGTTTCAGATTTAAAGGTCGTGTAGGACAATTTTCAATAATATAGCCAAAATTATGACAATATCTTCATTCTATAGTATAACAGTTATAAAATATGACCATTTTGATTATAATTATTAGAGAATTTTTCATCAGATGTTTGATGCAAGGGACAACTACTTACAAAAGATACTTCACTTTAAGGGGTTTTATTTAGGATAAGGTGAGTCTCTTCAAAGATAATCTCTTGAATAATTGTATCTAATGATGGAAGTGGATGTCGATGTAACAGTGGGCTCGAACAACTTCATATTTAGATTAAAGTTCCATGAGAACTTGAATGAAATGAATATGATCTTTATTGATTTTGGCTTGAGATGATTGGTTTCATATTAGTTGGACTTTATCAAGAAAATCATATACTGCCTATCCATATTCTTGTTTGAGATTGAGGAGAATAGTCCAAAAGTTGATAATAGTGAGTAAGTCCAATAGTTTGATATCGATTAGCCAAGAAATCTCATATATCCTTCATAGAGTCGCAGTCGGAAAATTAAATGTGAATAGATAGGATTGAAGAACCATGTAATAATATGGTGATTTTTACTTCCTACTCTTCAAGGACATCTATAAATTTTGCATTAGTTTCTTCTCTGTCCTAATTAGTTTAGTAATATCTCTAGTGACAATATGTCAAAGTTTAGGGTTTAAAAAAAAACTTTTCATGCTTTGCACCCAAATATTATAGGTTAAACTGGTCCAAATAATTGTAATAGATGTGGAAACATCATAATTCTCCATGATCAACAAAAATTAAAATAATATGCTAGTTTATGTAGTTTAAAATAAAATAAAACTACTGTCAGGCACCTTAAACTGCAAAACTCTTTAAATCAATAGTAGATCCCAAAAGTGAAAGTGAGTTTGGTAGATCTGTTCAAGTGGTGGTGGTTGGTGTTGTGGCTCTCGAGTTGTAAATAGATTTGTGTTAAGTAGCGTTGAACTAGACTGTGGTTAGGTAACGATTGATAGAGGCATTAGTAGGAGTAGATCTAGAGAAAGATAACTTAATTGAGATACACTAAACCGAAGAAAAGAGGTAGAAAGTATAGCAAATTTAGCAGTGAATGTAGTTGGACTAAAGGAGAGAGAGTGGTGACCCTAAATATTGAGATGTGATTGAATGCACATGCAAAAAATAAGAGGAGGAAGAACTGGGCATGCAGGTTAGGTTATGAGTCGATTATGAAGAAATATGTCTAATTATGCAAATTAATAGGTGTGTTTTGGGTCAGTTTAATGAGTTGTGATAGCAAAATATAGGTATGCGACTGGAGATGAAGATATAGCAAGGCAAAAAAAAAAAAAGTTTTAGGTAACAAAGCTGGGTTAAGATCTTAGCAATAATAAATTATAAGTAGGAGGTAGCAGGGCACCATAAAACTGGCAAGATCTCGATGGTGGTGACTTTTAGGTAGGAGACTTTTAGGTAGGAGGTAACAAGGTAGCACAGAACTGGAAATCCTCTAATGACAAGAGGATTAATATATTAGAAAATCATAATTATGTGGCTTTAATACCATATCAATAAGAGAAGAACACAGAAGATTAGAAAAGTATTAAAAAGGTTTGTATTGAAGTGTGTAAATTATATATGAATACACTTATATTTATACGTAAAAATAAATTTGTATCTTAACCGATAATCAAATCAAATATCTGATAATTAGTATCTAAATCAAAATAACTCTTAATCACAATCAAAACTAATTAGATAATTATAATTAACTTAAGCAATCCTAAAATCATACTAACAATTAGAATTCTAGTTTAAGTCAAATTAGATAATTTTTTTCTTTTAGAGTTAGGATTGTAAGCCTATATATAAGAACATATTATTTAGTGTTTCATTGAGGCAATTTATTGAATATAAAGAATATAGTTTAGAATAACTTCCTTTTGTTTTTGTTTTTACCTCTTTTCCCTCTATTGATTTTGTTGTTTATCATAGCTATCATTAATCACCAACACATCTATTTTTTGAAAACTTTTCTGTAATAAACCTATCTATCCCTTTATTGTAGAAACATAAAATAGCAAGAGAAACATCCCTTCTTTATAGATATCAAGCCATGATTAGCACCTTTTTTGTCCTGGAAATTGACAAACTGTTCTTCTAGAAGATATATCTTAAATATATGAGAGAGCCAATGGTTTCAACTCAAGCAATTATATCATGCCTTATTAATCTTGTTGCTACAATGCCCATTTTCAATTTTTAGAAATATTGATTAAGTTCAAACAATGTTGAAACTTGACTGCAGTCACCACCTTTGTCAACATATCAGTTGAATTTTCAGTAGTCTTAATCTTCTGGATTGTAATTCCACCTTCATCCAGGACCTCTCGTACAAAGTGATAACAAACATCGATATGCTTCATCCTTGCATGATAAACTTGGTTCTTTACTAAATGAATGAAACTCTAACTATCACAATGTACCTTGACATGCTTCTGTTTAATTCTCAATTCATCCAGCAATCCTTGAAGCCAAATTGTCTCCTTCACAATTTATGTAGTTTTCATATACTCTGCTTCCGTAGTTGATAAAGTAACTGCTGACTGTAAGATAGACCTTCAACTGACTGGTATCTTTTCAAAAGTAAACACATAGCTAGTGGTTGATCGACGTTTATCTAAATCACAGATATAGTTAAAATCACAATATCCAACTACATATTAATCGTCTTGTTTATCCCGTTGAAATACCAAACCAACATCTATGGTATTTAGAATATACCGTAGAATCCATTTCAGAGCTTGCCAATGCTCCTTATTTGGATTATGCATATACCTGCTCACAATCCTAACTGCCTATAAAATGTCGAGTCTTGTATACACCATAGCATGCATCAAGCTACCAATCGCATTTGCATATGGTACTTTAGTTATATACTCTTGTTTCTACATCTTTCTTTGGAGATAAGGATGCACTAAACTTCATAAGAGGAGCGAGTGGAGTACTAACAGGTTTTGACATTTCACTTATGCCAAAACGTTGTAGTACCTATTTCAAATATTGCTTTTGAGTTAAACATAATATCCCCAACTTTCTGTCTCTACTTATCTCCATATCGAGAATTTTCTTGGCTTCTCCTAAATCCTTCATTTTAAACTCCTAATTCAACTGAATCTTCATTCTCTCAATTTCTCTTTGATTTTTTTTGAAGTTATTAGCATATCATCGACATACAAGAGAAGATAGATGTAGGATTCATCTTGTAACTTGCGAAAATATACACAGTGATGATATTTTCTTCTTGTATAGTTTTACCCCATCATAAATTTGTCAAATCATTTGTAACACTTCCTTGGAGATTACTTTAATCGGTACAACGATTTTTCAAGCTTGCACACTATATTCTCTTTTCCAACAACTTTAAAACTTTCGAGTTGAGTCATATAGATTTCAACCTCTATGTCTTCATGTAAAAATGCAGTTTTTACATCTAATTGAACTAGTTTCATATAAAACTGTGCTACCAAAACCAAAAAAAATTCGAATGGAGGAATCCTTTACGACTGGAGAGAAAACTTCATTATAATCAATTCCCTCTGTCTGAGCATAGCCTTTGGCCACCAACCTTACTTTGTAGCGAACATTATCCTTATCAGGAAATCCAAATTTCTTTTCTTATTCATGGCTATCCTCCATTTATCTTCTTCTGAACTTTGGACTGCTTCCTTATAAATGGTAGGAATATCATCAATTTCAATTAGAGATACATAAGCCACCATATTAACATAATGAGCAAATACTTAAATGTTCCTTCTTGGCTTTCTCAATGCAATTAGTAATTATTGTTGTGAAGGTTCTTGAGTTAGAACATCTTCTTTATCTGACTCCTCTTCTACCACAGGAATTTTTACATCTACTTCATCATTTGTTAAGGTAATAATTATTCCTTCAAACTCCACCCGTTTTAAAGTATCATCTATCTACTTAACATTTTTAGTTTTCACCTTTCTTAACATGATAGATTCGTCAAATGTAACATCCTTGTTGAAGATTATTTTCTTTGACTATGGGCACCAAAGACTATATCCTTTTATACCAGAGGTGATCCTTATGAAAATTTATTTCTTTGCACGTGGATCTAACTTTGACTCCTTAACATGGTAGTATATAGTGGAACCAATATATGTAAGGAATTATAATCAGTAGCAGGTTTTTCAAACCATTTTTTCAAAGGGGTTTTACCACCAATAACAGTTTATAGAAGGTGATTGATGAGATGGCAAACATATGTAACAGCTTCAGCTCAAATTTTTTTATCCAACCCAGTATTAGACAATATACACCGAACTTTCTCCAACAATATTCGGTTCACATGTTCTACCACCACATTTTGTTGTGGTGTATCCCTGACAGTGAAATGCTTGATAATAGCTTCATCTTTGCATACTTTTAAAAATGGATCACTCCTGTACTCCTCACTATTATTTGTACGGAGATGCTTGATCCTTCTCCCTATTTGAGTTTCCATCAACTTCTTCCATTTAAGGAAAACTCCTAGCACTTCATCCTTAATCTTCATAATATAAACCCATACTCTTCGGGAAAAATCATCAACAAAGGTCACATAATAGTGTTTTCCTACCAAAGAAGTTGTTTTGGAAGGTCCTTACACATCCGAGTGAACATAATCCAAAATACCCTTCGTATCATGGATTGCAATGCTGAATTTTACTCTTGTCTGCTTCCCTTTGACACAATGTTCACAACAGTCTAATTTGCAAGCCCAAACTCCTTTCAACAATTCTTGATTTACTAATATCTTCAAGAATTTTTCACCTACATATCCCAAGCGCATATGCCATAACTTAGCCGCTTCTAACTCTTGATCATCATTAGAAGTTGCTACTATTGTTCTAATAACTGCATTACCTTGGTAATAATACATGTTATTTTTTCTTTGAATTCCTTTCATTACCACAAGTACACTAGAGATGACTTTCATTGCTCCATTTAAAGCATTTATAGTATAGTCCTTTGATTTTAAGACTCCTACGAAAATGAAATTCTTCGTCAAACTTGGTACGTATCTAACATCTGTCAGAGTCTTGATTGTTCCATTATGATTCCTTAAGCAAATTAAACTAATCCCATTTGTGGTGTAAGGATTGTCATTTGCTGTGTAGATAACTCCATCTTTCGGCTCTCTAAAATCAGAGAACTAATCTCGATTGGGACAGA
>JAOXYD010161479.1:0-10259 GCA_028565735.1 Pinacopodium congolense | reverse complement strand
CAAACTACAATAGTTCAAGTGTGTAAACATTTTCAACCTTGCCAACCCCCACACTTATAATAGATATTATATATAATGTCCTTAAAGCAATGAAAACACAAGCAGAAGAGGGTAGGAACAGAAGTACTCCCCTGGATTGAAACGACCAGATGTAGCTCGAAATGAAAGATTATAGCTTGAAAACCAAGATAGCAACTCTGAATGCCTACAAACAAAATAAACCAAAGAAAACAAGTAAAATGCTCAAAGCAAACAACTAAAAGATAGGATCAAAAGTGGAAAACAAATAAAAGAAAGGGATGCGGATGGGGTGCCTCCCATCAAGCGCTTATTTTAGGTTATAAGCTTGACCCTTGGCAGGTAATATTATCCATTGTCAAATGGATGCTTGAGCCCGATAGGTAGCATGCTCAGACTCCGTGGATAGCTTAGAACAACTACCTATGAAATAAACTCCCAACCAACACGATGCCTCAAGACTTCTGAGGAGTGGAACTTTATCATTTCACCATCGTACTCTGTCATCCACTCTCTTCTTTGGGCATCGCCCTTCTCCCAAGATGATCTCCGCAATGGTAAAAGCAATTAACGTAAAGGCTCATCATCCTTCTCATCAGCATCAATCATCAGCTTGCTTATACATAACCCTTTCAAGCATTCAATTGACTTTAAGTCCTCTATTTCTTGATCATCATGCTTCTCTTGCTTGCTCATCTTCTGTTCTTCTTCCTCCTCTAGATTAAACCTGCGAGAAAAAGAACTAAAAATACAGTTAGTAATACTAAAAGAAGTAATACTGACTTCAAGAGGTGTAGTATCCTCCATATCATCTAAGCATATGTCCATTTCCTAACGATCTCCTCTTGCTCTTACTGTTCTCCACCCTCTGGTAAATTATCACCACCCTCTAAGGGTGATGGAAGATGCTTGGTCTTCTAAACTTACAATCACTTCAGCCAATTGGCTTACTTGATGTTCCAAGTCCGTCAAGCCCCTCCTCATTTCCTGCTAGAAGTGAAGAGTGCTCATAGCCAAACTCTCTACAATAGGCTCTAATGACATCCCATCAGCTTGTGAAAGTGATGATGGAGTTGAAGGTATAGGTAAGGCATGTGGATGATCTTGATAGCATGATGATAGAGAATTAAATTAATGCTGGTGGCTCCCATTCAAAAAATAAGGTTGATCCACCCACTCCGAATGGTAATTCAGAGTATAAGGATCATACCAGTCTTGTTGGAACTCTCAGAAACTGTCAAATCCATAAAAATACTGTTTATACTACAAAGAAGGACATATGTCACTAGAATAGCTTGACAATGAACAAAAATCATATGCCTTAGTCTGGATGATATCAATCGCAACTTGAGGAACTAAGGGTGTGAGCTTTGTTACCTATTGTTCCAACCTTTAGAGAGCAGCAACCTCAAAATCATCATCGATATAAGAATTAATGCAAGAAGGGTAAGAATTAAAAAAATGCTGAAAATAAGTCATTACTTGAAAAAGCTATGAAATAGAAAAAAACAGAGATAAAAGATGATAAAAGAATAACAAAAACAGAAAGAAAGACAACACAAGAAATAACAATTAACAAAACCAGCAACTCCCCGGTAATGGCGCATGAGCTCGCTGTAAGCTACCAAATATAATAAAATTACCTAACCTACCTAACTAAGTAGCTAGGGAAAGTCAGGGTCGATCCCACAAAGAGCTCAAGTGAATTGCTATCTCTAATGTTGCCAAAAAGAAAACAAAACCCTTAAAATCAAGGACATCAAAACTAAATGCTAAAGATAATTAACGAAAAAGAGATAAACAAAGAAGAAACAAACAAGAAAGACAAAAATTGGGTGGAAGATATATTAGGAATTTTAGACTTATAATTGATCCTCGAAACAGATAACTTGTGATTAGTGTAAGATGCTAGCCTATAGGTTCAAACAACCTTTCAAATCCTCTATTCCACCATTTTTAGATAGGTCCTATAAGATAGAAAACCTATCCCTAACCACAGGGCAACATAGAATAAGCTCTCTAGATTTCACGACATGATAGCGTTAACAACTAGAGAACGACTAGAATTCTAGGCTAAGTTGATTAATTTCAGTAACAAATTCAATTAACCTATTGTTACCTATAGAAATCACTAGGACTATTGCGTATCATAAGTTTATTCCTAACAATAGAATTCGAAATTAAACTGAGGATGGCCAATCCTACGATTCCAATTCAGTGTTTACCTAAATCACAATATTTAATCAATTCCTAATGAAATCTCACAATTATTAAGCCAAAATTCCATTAATATCCTCCAATAAAAAATTAAACTAGTTAAACATGATTAAGTTACATAAAACAAAGATTAATTGAACATAAATCATGCTTAAATAATTAAAAAAATCTGGAAAATTTACGTTAATGAAAGAAGTTAACATTCAATACTTTATCTAATGGAAACTTAAATTACTTCAACTAATAAGCAATTATCTAAAACTTAATTAACTAAGACTTAGTTTACCATTTTAAATAAAAATTCTAGATTATAAAAATTAAACTAAAACCGAAATGTAAATGAATTAAGTTTTAAAGACATGCATAGAAACTAACTACTAAACATAGATGAGCTAAATACTATATAGATAATTGAAACTATATGAAATAAAAACTTAAATAACTTCTTATTTAATCAAAGATAAATTTGAAATTATCATTCATATTTGAAAGAAAACAATGTTTAAATGTTGGATAAGAAAATTAAAACACAAGGTTAAACCTAACCAATAGGTAACCAAGGTTCAGCTAATTAAAGAAAAATCAAATTAGAAATTACAAAAATTATGAAAGTAAATCAAAAGAACCAGACGAAGTTGGAGACTCTAAACACAAGAACAAAACAAAAGAATGCTGGAAAAAGGAAGCTACACCCGAGTTTCTAAGTTAAAAGCCATAGGTGAACAGTATGCAATTAAAACTAAATTCCTAAAATGCAGCAACTGACTCTTCACCCCTCTCCTTAGTGTAGCATTGTTCTCTGGTGAAGTAACTCCAAGCCAACAAAGCCAAGGCTCCAGTAAGACTCCAAGCCACCAAAGCTCCACTTGTCCACTTGTTTTACCTAGATTTCTGTGTAATAATTCAGCAAAAACTCCACACCCTCTCTTTGTTTTCATTATGCTTTTCAACTCCCTCCCCTTCCTTCTGTGTGTCATTTTATTTAATGGCCAAGGGTGAGCTTAAACGCCCAAGCAAGCTATGTTTTGGCAGCTTACTTTTCAACAGATTTGTTTCTTTTTTTTTTTCAAATTAGTATAATCTTTAGCTTTTGCTCAAATTGCTTTAAATTTGTCATGCTTTGACCTAAATTTTGCAATTTGTGCTAAGCAAAATAAACTTGTCATTGAACACAATATAACACAAATTGAGTATTCAAACAATAAAATAAGATTGGAATACCATTAAAAAGCATATGATAATTTTATAAATTTCAATCTTATCAAATGATGTCCTATTTTTTAAACTAGAAGTACTTGTGAATGAGCTAGGTTGACATTTAAGTGAAAACTCTTCAATAAAGTGACTAGAAGGAGTTAGCAAATGCTAAGAAAGGTTTAAAATTCTCCTGTCACCCTTGTTGGAATATTCTTACCTCGCCCAAATTATTCCTAACAGTAGTGAGTGATTTAGGGTATAAAAATGGTAAGAAAAGAAAACTTATGCAACTTGGAACCTATTCATAACAAAATCTATGGAAAAGGACCTTAAGATGATGGGAAATTTTGAAAAAGAAAGGGGTGATAATATTAAATATTAAAGGGTTCATATGTTTTTTGGACAGAAATTTTTATGTGTAAGTGTGAAATGATGAGGAAATTGTGTACAACTATGAAAATGTGAAGGAAAGGCACTAAAAATTTCAATTTTTGTGAATATTTAGGCACAAGAGGGTGGCTGGAAGGGTTAGGTGATGTTGTTCAATAGTGCCTAGAAATACAAGAGGAAGGGGATGAAAATTGTAGGTTTTCACCAAAATTGCATCATTTTTTTCTTTTTAGCATACTTAAACGAGAGTTTTTGAGGTGTTAAACAGCTTAATACCATTGTTTATGTACCCAAAAACATATAAATGACAGTTTCTTTAGTCTTAGACCTCATTGTTTAAGTCCTACATTTAAGTCATATATAGCACTTCTAAACATAAAAAAATTAACATAAAACCTCACCAAATTACTAAAAATTTAAGGCCTAACAATTCTAAGTGAATTCCACATAAATAGTTCTGAAGGATATAGGCTAGAAACATTAAAGCTAAGGAAATAAATCAAAAAGAGGTGAAAAAAACTAAAAGGAAATAAAGCTTAAGATCACAACTACAAAACACACCAAGAAAAAACTAAACAACACACGTTAAACTTAAGTAAAAAGAATCCTACTTTTATGGTTAAGTTGTCTCACAAGATGCACTTTTTAATGTATTTTACCTAGACTGTAATGTTAAAGAATTTTTAGCCTCTTCCTTAATTCATCATCTAACATATTTTCTTTATTCTTTTAATATGGGAAAGTTAAATTTCCAAGGGTTCTTACACCTCTAATTTGACATCTAAATACATTATGAACCTTACCCTTGATGACTGACCATTCAATACTCTTTCCCTTGTCAAAATATCATGTAAAATAGCAGAGAATTGCAACTTTCAGTGAAGGATCAAAAGTTGTAACACCTAGAAAATCAATGCTCTCTAATGCCTTCTTTAATTCCATATTTGCTTCAGTCTTAATTACCTCATCATAAACTTCTACTTCAATCTCCTTTAATTCAAATGTGAGCTTCTCCTTGCCACCAATTATGTCTTCAATATTTCATCAACTAAATCATTTTAGTTGAAATTCAATGATTCCTAAATCATGTTCTCTTAATTCATTCAAAGGTCCTTCAACATCATAAACTACTTGAACCATAAATTCAATAGTTGCTTTGTCCCTCTCCAATACTTCCTCATATTTTTCAAAATTTTCATTTCAAAGAGCTTGTTTAACAGTCATGCTATCAACATCTTCCATACAATTTATGCACTCACACACTAAGCACTCCAATAAAGAGTAGGTAGGGTACATTAATCCCATATCTGATAGACAAAGGATGATCTTTGGACTTATAAGCATGGGCACTGTAAACCCTGATAGGCATGTCTTTTGGGGAGAGGGTAATGGTCTCGTGACAGCGTGGTATCAGAGCCAACTATCGATCTTATCCGGCCCCATACTGACTGCCACGTGTTGTAGGTGGAATAATATGCGTCAGTAGAATGCTAGTGGTAGGTAGAGTGGGCCATCGTTATGAGGGCCTCACGAGTTTGGGTGGGAGAATGTCACATCAACCACTCTAATGAAAAGTATTGAGGGTGCATTAATCCCACATCTGATAGATAAGGGATGGTCTTGGGGCTTATAAGCGTGGGCTTTGGACACACTAATAGGCATGTCTTTTTGGGGAGGGGTCATGGCCCCATCACAAGGTATTTAATCATTCAACCATTGTCAAGTGGAGAGGCCACATAAAGAGAGTTTATAGTTTTTATGAGCCTTCTCTTGTAAGGGCTTCGGGTAGGGAGGTCTTGTAAATGATTCGAGAAGGAGGTACTTGTTCTTTGGTTAACATTTTGTCAGAGTTAATGAAAGTGTGGTTTTAGTTATTATTTATCTCTTGTTTCACTCTCTACTCTTGTTATGCACTTGTGTGATATTCGTTGTGTTAATGAGGCACTTAAACCGAAGGGTGCGCATGAGGCATTCGATAGCTAAAGGAATTATTCGGCGGCATTTGTATGAGAAGGCTGAATCTCGGCCTAAGTGAGATTGTCGTGCAAAGGAGGGCGCAACTCGTGGTAAAGTTCAAAGACCTAGTGAAATTTTATAAAATCCAAGGTTTTTAACTCAGTTGATTCCAATGCAGTAGTCTTTGGAGGATTAATTGGATAATTTGCTTTAATGGATTATATCAACTGCTACCTCTAATTAAGAAAAGAAGCTTTCAATTCTTTCATAATGGGTTGATTTCTAGACTTGCTCTAATTGATTAACTCATAGATTGTTGTTCTTACATCATTATAAGGTTACTATTGATAGGAAAACTATGAAAGTTGCTCAAAACAAATATAATTAGACTAAGGGCAATCAAAATAAGTCATCAAATCAGGCGTATAAGTTGCATCACATTGCTTAGGATAGTCATTACTTTAATCATTCCTTCAGTTTCATCTTTACACCACTAGTATCAATAAAGTAAATGAACATAGAAATGAAAAGATAAAACTCTAGAGTAATTGATACAAATATATTCCTAAAATCCCAAGATATAGTCCTAAACAATGCATAGAAAACTTATTTTCAGTCAACAAGTGAATTAAAATGAATCCAAGACCAACTTTTACTGTAAGTGCATCAATAAAAAGGAATTAAAAATTAGTCTAGTTATTAATCCCATGAGAAAAATAATATGGGTATTAGGTCACTCAAATTACAATTATCTAGAGAACTCAAGTTACTATTTATGAAAATTGACCCAACTAAATAAACCCAAAAGTTTCCAATCATTTTAAAGGAGTTGGAGGATCTTGAAAGATTACCAAATTGAAGTGATTAGTTAAGGTTTAGGCATTTAATGATTTAATTTAGTTATGAAATATTAGAATGCCTAGTTTGGGTTATCTTTATTGAATTAAGATAATGTTCAGTTATGATAAGGAATATCTTTTTTTATCCTATTCCAAAGTTAGGTCATTCGTTAGACATAAATAAACGAGAATAAATTTAAGAAGTTTAATCTAAAAATATATTATTTCTAGATTAAAACCCTGTTTATTAACCAACTTTTGATCATGCATTTATTTAAATCACATTTTTTACTGATTTATCTAATAATTAAGGTAGATTTCGAAGATCTTTAATAGCCTAATATTTTCATCTTACGTGGACAACTAAAAACAAGCGTAAAGAATTCAAATAAGCAAAGGTCATCATCCAACATACATAAGAAAGTCTATTAAAGCACTTACTAGACTTAGCTTAACTAAAAATCATATCAAAACCACATTTGAGTTAAAGAACTATAAAGATAAAACTTAAGCAATATGTTCTTAAATAAAAGAGTAAGATACAAATGATTTAAGAGTTTATAATTCTCTAAGGTAAACTTTAAAGTGAAATGGAACTCGGAGTCACATGTATAAACCCTTTGAATAACCTAAAATCTCTAAATAGAAAGTCTGCAAATAAAAACTGAAGAAAAATCTAAATTAAAAAGAAAACTAAAATCTGAACAATGAAGCGTATATGGCTGCTAAAGACTCATTGTTTATTACAAGAAATGGCCTTTTATATGTCTCTTTCAAGTTAGAGCTAGTTGTTGCTGAAATTAGATCGGATATAGCTAAAAAATTGCAACAAAGTACCTAAACTATCTTTATATCCGTACTTAAATGCCACCATTCTACTACCTACATTTAACTCTGTAGAAGGACTTGAATAACGGTTTGGAGCACTAAAACGGTCACCAAGCCACGTTTAAGTCCTAAAATGCTCCAAACTTCATATTTTTAACAAAATTCTCATCCCTTCATCATTAATTTGCAAATCAACAATTCCAAACAAATATTAAACATTTAAACCTCAAAATATGAGTAATATTACATCAAATAACCATATAAAATAGTAAAAATGGACCCTTATCGTTATTACATATAAATCCTGTAACTCATTGATTGTAGTCGGCCTTACATACAAAATTAGCTTAAATAAATCTATCTTTTAATGCAAAAAATTATAATTTTACTAATTCATAGCTAATTCGAGACCAACTCTTCTGCAAGTGCACTAATCGTACCAAGTAATATAGTTGAATGTTTTTAAGACTCAGAGTATCAATCTCGTGAGGAAGTGTGTATATAATTGTAATTACTAGGTCAATCAGATTAAATTATGTAGAGAATCAAGGCCTTGCAATTTAAGGGAATAAAATAAAATTACTAAATTAATTTAACTAGCCTATAAAACTTCCAATCAATTGTAAAAGAGTTTAAGGTTGCTTTTCCTAGATTATCTAGTTAAGGCTTTGGTGGTTCATGATTTCATTAATGGATCAAGGACCCTTAATATAAGATATCCTCACTAAATCAAGATAATGTTGTGGTTAAAACACTTGCTTATCTCTAGGTCTTATCATGAAGTTAGGTAATAGGCTTAAAGCTTAGGAAGTCTAATCCTAAATTTCTTTAATTCAAGACAAGCACCCTCATGATTAACAAAGTCTTTAGTTATTTCACTTATTTAACCCATATTATTTATTGATTTTTTAATAACCTAAGTAAAGATTATCGGATCCTTGGTTATATGAAGGCCATATCAAGAGGAAAAAAGAAAGATGAGAATCCAAGAGATCAAGAGCATGATTCAGTGAGTTCAAGAGACTGTGGTTTTACTTTCGTTATCATACGCCTCTTCGCCTTATCCTTCCATGTTTACTAACCTTTGATTTGTCTAGCTCATCCTTACCCCCTCCTTTGATCTTAGCCTATCGTCTCTTTGTCCTCTTTTGATCCTTCCCTTTCTTTCAGGTTCCTCCTTCATCCCCTTCTGTAACATCATTGCCCTAATTTCTCCCTTCTTCGAACCTCTGGAAAACCCCTCTTCCTTTTCTATCAATCCCTGTTATCTCATCTATAACCCTAATTTTCCTCTCCAGAAACCTTAATTTGTGTCTTACCCTTTTCCAACTAATGTCTTCTCTTGACATTCCTCCCTATTTGATTCCTTCCCCTACCCCTTTAAAATTGACCGAATTAGCCAGTTCCAAACTTAAAGAATCGGAGCGAACCCATTTGCCAAAAACTTGGAAATGTATAGTATTTGATGTTCCTGTGGATAAGTTTAATATACCATCTCTCACCTACTTCCCACTCAAGGTGAATGATGGCCAGATTATAGTGGCCCCTCTATTTGAGCTTGCCAAGAGGGGCACCACCAGATTTAGAAAGGTTCCCATCATCTTCTTTATTAGAAAAAGACTCACCTTTCTAGTTGTCTAAGGAATGCTTTCGAAAGCATGGCTTGCATGTGGTTTAGTTGAAACCCTAATCACTAGTTCAAATCAGTTTCTTTTCAAATTTTATTTAGAGGAGGGTTTGAAAATTGTTCTACAAAAGGGCCCATGACATATTCAGGATGATCTTTGTTTTTGAAAAAAAGGAGTTTGAATAAAGGAACACAAGAAGATATTGACTTTGTACCAATTTGGATACTCTTCCATAACATGCCTAGAAAATACTGGAAGAATGAGTGGTTCAGCCACATAGTGAGCTCTATAGGTAAGCCTCTAATGTCAGACTCACCAACGACAAACTTCAAGGGGGCGAGTTATGCCAGAATGTGTGTTGAAGTAGAATTGCATCATTTATGGCTTGATAGTTTCATCTTGTTAAGATACAATGAGCTTGGTGACTTATCCTTCCAAGAAATTAGAATTGAGTATGAATGGAAACTAGATCAACAAAACCGAAAAAAAAGTGTGGATACCAACAGGGAAGATGCTTGACATAGGCTATCAATTGGAGGCTCTGGCTCTAAAGTGGCATGATCCACAACAAGCTGATAAGGATGATGACCCCTTAAAAAAGACCCCATATGCAGAGGAGGTTAAGAAGTAGAAGGAGGCACCACTTCAAGTGGAGTAGATCCAAAATAATAGAGATCAGGATACTCAGGAAAAGCATACTCTAGAGCCAACAGATTTTGTGTAAAGATCTGAGAAATCATTTTAGGTTGATTGAATCAAACTTTGTTATCAAGCATGATATAATGGTTCCTATTTGTAATAATTCATCGCTAATAGAGAATATTCCTGTTACTATCTAACAAAATAGGAGGTCTAGTTGAAATGAAAAGATTTAGTTGGGTATTGTCCATGTCTTTATGTTAGGTTTAGTCTCTTTTTTTAATGTATTTAGTGTTTTGGAATGTTAGGAATCTTAGTTTTGAAAAAAAGTAATTCCCACTCGCTTTCTGTGTCTTTAATGTGTTTAATTGAAACTAGAGTTGTAAAGCCCCAAATTATACCCTAGTTGTAAATACATGTTTTACATGTTTAATAGGGATTAAATTGAGTTGGAATTGATGAAATTGAATTTTGAAAATTGATGGATAAAATTGGTGGAATTGGAATTTTACATGTACTATTGGATTAAAATTAAAATAAACTTGAT
>JAOXYD010161468.1:0-10259 GCA_028565735.1 Pinacopodium congolense | reverse complement strand
TTTAACTTAACTTTAAATTTAAAAATGTCAAAATACAAAATTTTTCCTTTTTTAAAAAAAATTTCAAAAAAAAAATTAATTATATTTTTTTATTTTTTCCGGTACCGGCCGGTACAGGCCGGTACCAACCGGTATTTAAACCCGGTACGAAATCCGGTTATTCCATTCCGTTCCGCGACCGGTACGGAACGGAATTAAAAACTTTGCTCTTGTCCCCATTACGCTAATATTTTTTTTGTGAAACTCAACTAAATCATAACGCTAGGTCAATCCTCGTAGATAAACATCTTACCTCCTATGTGGTTGGATTATTATTGAAATTATTCTTTTAATTTCAAGTTCATAGAAGCTAAAAATGTAGGCTATAACAAAAATCTTACACAAGTATCAAGATTGAAAAAAAAAATGCAAGTTGCTTGCATATATATAGGTAAATTTTTCTAAAGAAAAGTGTTTCAGATTCAATACTAAATGGACTTTCACATTGGAATTACTATTGTATTGGTCTAATTCCCAATTTATATTTTACATCTAAATGTTGCCACCGAAAATTACTATGCAGTACATCTTCTGTGGGTTTTGAAATCAGAAGTCAAACTGTCTTTTAATATCCTACATGAGAGTTTTGTATGGCCATCTATAAATCTATCCCATCCCCTCAAAATATGGAGGGGATGGCACTAAACAACATCATGAACATCTGTTGAAGTTGTAGGTTCACAATGGTTCAAAAAAATCTTTAGCATACCACGTCCTACAAACCTATCTCACTCATTCTTCAATATCATCATGATGGGAACAAGAGAGATACAACGAGATATTGGTGACAACAAAGATCCAATGACTAGCAATGTTATTAATGACAAAAAAGATGAAGAGAGGTGTAGCACAAGGGCAAAAAGTACAATTTACCTTTTAACATTATTAAAAAAATTTTAATTGCCCTCTAACGTTTTTGAAGGTGTAAAATTGTACATTTTACCCCCTAACGTTTATAAAATAGTGTAAATTATCTATTTAATACTAATTTTATTAAAATTTTATTAATTATTTTCTTAATAGTTAATTAATAGTTTATTTATAAAATATTGATAAAATTAGTATTTATCTAATAAAATTTTAACGGAATTAGTGTTAAAAAAATAAATTGTACCATTTTATAAATGTTAAGAAGTAATATGTACCATTATGTACGTTAGGGGACAAATTACATCATTTTATAAAAGTTATGGGTAAAATGGTATCTTATAAAAATGTTAATAATCAAATTAAATTATTTCTCAAACGCTATGGGACAAATTATACCTGTTGTCTAATGCATAAGATAAAAATAATAACGAGAAAACTGGTAGGGTAGAGACTAGAAGCTAATGTAAAAAGGAGAAGCTTTGAGTGTCACATAACATGGGAAAGGAGAGAGTGTGACAATTTTAAGAAGACAAAGGAGATTAGGAAAAGATAAAGGAGAGGAGCAGTTCATCAAATATTTTAGGAACCCATAGGTTCCAACTAAATTCCATGTTAGCAATTGTAGGCTTAAAAATTTTAAAAAATTCAAGTAACAAACAAAGCCTTAACGGTGTTAAGAGCCCCATTAATTCAAGGTTCGAATTGAATAATTTCAAACATTAAGATTTAAATTGAATATTTTTAAATTGTTAGAGTTTCATTTAAATACTTTAATGCCTTAGGGTCTGTTTTAAACTTAGATACAAATGTTATGGTCCATTTTGATTTTTTCCCTTCTTGATATTATTAATATTACACTTTTTATAGGCTTAGTGTGAAGGAATATATAGTTTAATGGGACCAAATTTTTATATGGCTTTTAGTTGTTATTTGATATGTGAGCTCTTTGTAACTTTCTCCTATAATAAAAAACTAAGAAAACACTTTATATTAATTAAATAAATTTTAAAAAGCGATATCATATTTGGGAAGTTTAAATGCTTATATAATGTTTCAAAGAGGTATAATATTAAGTCACATATCTCATCATTATATATGTTTTCTTAATGTACAGGCCTTTTCTTCTCTCTAAGCTCATAGAGAGAGAGATTATAACGTTAACTTCACTTTTTTTTTTTGGAGTACCAAAATAATAGTGCATTAATAAACAATTCTATTTAAGAGTAATTTCAGGTGAGATCAAGAAACCTTAACCTATAAGTCTTATATAAAAGAAACTAAGAACCTTAAACTATAAGTCTTATATAAAAGAAATTAGTACTATAATGATTATTGAGTTGATCAAGGTGGAGCAGCTTAGGCATCATACTACTATCCCCTTATGAGAGTAAAGAATCTGATACCATTTTATAAGAGAGATTTAGAACCAAGATCAAAGAGTGGATCCATCTTCCAAGCTTTAACTGTGAGGGACTCCTTGCTCATTTCCAACTTTATAAAGACCCTTCTATTTGTTTCCAACCATACTTGGTAGACTGAGTAACACATGAACATTTTAAGGGTTAGCATGTCCCTTATGCAAGTTATTTTGTAATTAGCTAGCCATTCAATAAGTTCATGCCATTCAAACTTGCCATTAGAGATATTGCATAGATTAAGTATTTGTCTAACAAACATGTGAATAGTATTGGCACATGAAAAACAGGTACTTGTTCGATTCATTTTCTAGAGAGCATATATTTTAGAGACTCTTAGGAATTTGCCTATCCTGTCACTTGTGTTCAATTTTCCTCTAATTTCCAAGCATAGGACTAGACTAGCTCCAGGAACATTATGCTTGAATTAGGGTATCTTATGGCATTTAACCTTCTCCTTATGCTGTCTTAGAAATTCACTACAACTATTAGTATCGAAGATACCAGTAGTAGCACTAGATAATGATTTTTGTCCACCTTGTCTTGAAAAAAAACCTATATTAAGAATTTCTTTTATAACTGGGCTTCTAGGAAGGTCTTCTATATGGCTTTTAAAAGAGTTTAAGGCTTTAAAGACTATACAACTATAAGGGATAATATCATGTAGAGGTGATAGCATCTCTAAGCTAGATAGTTCTTGTTCCCAACGCAAATGTCGTGCCAACATAATGTAGTTAGACCATTTCTAATTTGACTTCTAAAGAACTATCTACATGAGCCTTTCATCTTGAGGATATTATAGAAGGTCAAAGAGTAGTTGGTTTTAGGAGGTAAATGCCACCAACTTTTGTTCTTTAGGGAGTATTCTTACACCTATTTCACCCAAATACTCTCCTTATCTTGAAAGATCCTCTAAATCTTTTTGACTAATTGAATTCTATTGGCTATCATTAGTTGTTTTGCTGATAGATCTCCTTCATCCTTGGGAGAATAGATTTCCAACCACTTGACCCTATCCATACCTTTACTATCTACTTCACTTGTCCTTAAGAAGTTTCTGAGTAACCTATCTATGATCTTAATAATATTCTTGGGAAAAACTTAGTGAGAAAGCTAATGAGAATTTAAAGAGTTGAGTATAGAGGGAATAAGTTAGAGTATACCAGCTATAGAGAGATTTTTATTGCACCAATTGTTGATTATTCCTTTAATTCTATCTATAAGTGGTTTGAATTCACTAGAGAAAGGCCTTCCAGAAGACACAAGAATGCCAAGGTAAGTTAAAGGAAGCTCTCTTTAGACTAGTTAGAGAAGCAATACCAACAACTTCCTGTCTAAAGTTGGCTGAGAAGTATATAATACTTCTATCCTTATTCATGGTTAACCTTAAGATCTACTAAAAGTATTATATAGCTAACTTTAAAATCCTCAATTTTAAGAAAAAAAATAATACCATCTATAATAAAAAGCTGGGAAAGTTTAGTCTTCCTACGTTTAAAGTGAAATTTATAGTGTTTTTTTATGTAGAATAGCATGTTTGATAATACTATTTAGCACTTCCATCACCAAAATGAACAAGTATGATAAGAGTGGATCTCCTTCACGTAACCCTCTAACTCCCTTAATTCCTTTTGATATCTCCTCATTAATAAGTACATTAAAGGAGGTAGGAAAGATATAAGCTACTACCAACTTAGAATAAACTTTTAGAAAACCAAATGCATCCAATATATTTGATAAAAGGTCTAGATTTACGGCATTGTAGATCTTAAAGATGATTTTATAAAGGATGTTGCAACATGCAATTAGCCTAAAGTATTTTAGGGGGGAGGACATTTGTAGTTTCGAGATAAGGGCGAGGAAGGTTCTATTGATTTTCTTAAAAAGCTTACTCATTCTGAAGAATTATTTAGTAGCTTACATAACTTCATGTTTGATCCAAGGACAAGCTTTATAAAAAAAATAACCTGCTTAATCTCATACTCTTCATAGGGTCTAGAAAGGTAAGCTACATGATCATCAGTTAATTGTTGTTTAATGATACCAGTAATAAATCTAGGAGTTAAAGAGTTAGGAGAAGAAGAGTCATAAATCTTTGAGAAGTGGTTATAAATCTCTTGAATCAAGTCATCTTGAGAGTAAAGAGGGGCGTTATTATCATTTATGAGCATGTAAATTATGTTAAAATTCCTTCTTGAAAGGGTTTTCTTAAAGAAGAATTTAAAAAACTTATCTCCATCCCTCACCCTAAGGACTATTAATCTTTGGTGTAAGAGTGAGACATGAAAATTCAACTTTTGGATGTAATCGTTGAGGTTAAATTCTTTATATTTTTGGAGAGCAAGATTGCTAAGGTCACTTTTATGCTTGTCTTGAATCATCTTTAATTTCTCAAAGGCCAAATAAACTCCTTTATTAAGGATTATGCTATTCTTTAAGTTTTTTAAATCCTTCGTTAACACTTTTCAATTTCTACACACTTCTAAATTATTGAGTACCAACTATGTTAGCTCGCAGTCCCCTCTAAACTGCCTCTTCAAGGCATTGCAATTTAACTAAGTAGTAGTTGAATGTAAATAAGAAGTTTTCTTTAGTTTGGACTAACAATTTAGACACCTTAATCGGGGTATGGTCTAAGAAAAGGAAGTTGCTAAAATAAGCCTTAGTATTAGGAGAAGTGCTTAACCAATTATAATTTACCAAAGCCCTGTCAATTTTCTTGGATATATTGAGTTCTCCAGGCTACTTATTAATCTAACTATAGAAATGGCCTTCATCTTTAAGGTTTATGATCGATACATTAACAGTGTAGTAGAGCAATTCATCATTAAAGTTCCTCCTACAAATTCTACCATTAGGGTCATTTGGGTGGGGAAGTTTGTTAAAATCCTTAATAACTAACAAGGGCTCATATATTTGGAACCTAAGTTGGTAGATGTTGCTAGAAAGAGTTATTCTCTTGAAAGAAGCATAGTTAAATGCATATAGAAAAATTATCCAAACTACCCAATAATTATACTTGAATCTCAATTTTACATGAATAAATTAGTCTCCAATATGCTTTCCTATAATCTCCACTCTAATAAGATAAAAAAGAATCAAAATTATTCCATTATAGTGCTTTTCTAGATTGTCAATTATGCCCTAACCTTAGGCAACAAAAGTAGGTTTCTTTGTTTAAAGATTCTTTAACTTGGTTTCCAAAAGTCTTATTAACATGAGATTACTCGCAAAAATGCAATATCATAAGGCTAGTTGCTTGGTAGGATAGCTAATTCCCCTTACATTCTAAGCAATAATATCCACACACACAAAAATTCAGTTGGGAGGGGTTAGGCCTCTCTTCTTTTTAATATACCTCTTTTTAGTCTTAGTAAAATCAAACAATAGCAATTCATTGGCAGAATGGACTATAGAAGCCACCTTGTACCCCTCTCCTATCTATTTTACACATGTTTAGCTCCAACATCCATAATTAATGGCTCAATAAAGGTTTTTAAGCATCTATGCTTATTACTAAAGTTAGGATATACCCCTTTTATTTCCACTCCCATAAGTTTCATCTATCTTTATGGTCTCAGCAAAATCACATACTCTAATTTCATTGTCAAGAGGGTCTAAGGAAATTACCTTATTTCCCTCTTTTGTTTGTTCTTTGAAACTCTTAAGTACTTCATCCATAATTGATGGCTCAGGAGAAGCTTCTAGGCACTTATATTCCTTATTAGAGTTATGACGTTTCCCTTCCTTTCTACTCTTATCAGCGTCATCTACCACACAAAAATCTTCCATAGTTTTGCCTTCTCGGTTAGTATTTCTCAGTGGACTTTTGTTAACTTCTGTGCTATTCTCAAAAGCCTCCTTCCTGATTATGTTAGTATATTTACAGAGTTATTTCCATTAGGACACTTAGAATTCCCTTTAGTAGGTTAAGTTAGTTCTTCAAAATCTCCCCTCTAGATTAGTCTACTAGTAGGCTTCCATTCTTTAATGGTTCTTTTCTTAAGTCTACAGGCATAAGTAACATATACAACATCTTCCCTAAGATAGTCCTTCTCCCCTAATCTCAAAATAGGTATGACTTTAGGAAGTTCCCTTCCTTCACAAACCAAAGCATAGATTATAACATAGTTTACCCTTTTATCATTAAGACAAATATGGGAACCAATATATCTCTTAAGATAGATGAGACCTATAATCTTATAACATTCTAGAGGCATTTCATGAATATTTATCTAAATAGGGGATTCGAAGATGTTTTAACTTGAAAATTTCCATCCCTGGCCTCTAATTTTGGATAAAGATTGGTTGGCTCTACAAACGTCAAGGCCCTGCTTCAATAACTTTTTGTGCTTGTTTTTTAGAGTTAAATTTGAACAAGAAGACATTATTATCCTGTATTAATACTTCCTAAAGGCCAAAACCCCTATAATTGGTTTGTGCCTAGATATTCATAAGGCTAAAAGTAGGACACTTGTTCATGAAAAATATAACAAGCATGTTTGCCTATTTCTCAGCTCCTTGTAAGACTTCGAGTGGAGGAGCAATGATGTTTATGTCTACATTCTGAAAAGGAGGGCATAAATATGGAGTGGAGTTTAAGCTATCACCTCTTGTGACTTGCCTTTAGGTTTTTCTGGAGTTACGATTAGGTTGACTCGAGGATAGAATAGGAGTTAGAGGAGGGGCTATAGAGTCCAAGTTATCAGTTTTGTTAGAGGAGGGAAGGGTCAAACCAAGAGGTGGAAAGTCTATACTTGACTAGACCTTGGGGACATATTTCCTAAAGAAGGATATGATAAGAGATCATACCAAAACCAATAAAGGAAAGATAGGAGATAGAAAGCAGTCAAGTTTGCTAATAGGTAAAGGAAGAAAGGAAGTTGAGGATAGGAGAGGGTGAAGGAAATGGGGAAGCAACCGAACTTAGTTGATTAGCCTACTAGAGAGTCACCAAAATTTTAAGGGTTCTCTTTATCTCTGACCTCATTTTCTCTCTCTATTTTACAATGGAAAACTTCATAAAATTTTTCATAAGCCCGTATTGTGGTAGAAGTTTTAAGTTTCACTTGAATTCAAATTTGCGCTATAGTAGTCCATGAGCTAGTTTCAACTCTTCTCTTTGGCCAAATACTATTCTCCTTTGTTTAATGGACTTGGTCTTATGGTTAAAATTTAACATATAGTGTTACATTGTTCTATCTTATTCCCTTTATGTCTGATGGTAATCATGTAAAAACTTTGTAAAACTTATTCATAGTCTTTCTTCTTTTATTTTTATTTAAATTCATGAATGTTAATAAAAGCATTATTTTTAATGAATCAAAATTTTTTTAAAGCCAATTCACATTGATTTTTTTTTTAAAAAAATGATCTTTGCATCTTACAATTACTAAAATGGTATAAATTATAAACCAAAGGGAAATAAAAGAACATAAGAAACATAGCATATCCTTACCTACTTTTATAACACTCTTGCTAGACTTGAATAACATCTAAAGGGAAGGGGTAAGTAAGGTTCTTAAAAAATTTCTACAAGAATGCCTAAATTCACTTAAAAATATTTAATACTTATGAAAAAAATATATTGTAAAAAAATAGATAGTACTTATGAAGAATAGATAACGATTTAACTAATTTGATAAAATAAAATAAATATGAGTAATTTCATGGAAAGATTAATTGGATAGTGCAACCATAATTTAATTTATCAAAGAATCAAATCAAACACAACTAAAATAGCATGAAAATAAAGAGAACAAGCAAAGAGTAACATCATTGATTTATTTTAATTCGAAGTGATCCACTTGCTCCTACGTCTAGTTCACAACACCACTATTGAGATTTTATTCCAATAACAAAATAATAAGATTACAATGTGAGAATACAACCACCTTTTTTAAGGCTTAAGGTAAACATTTTACTCTCTTTTCAAGGCTAAGGAGTCATGTTTGCTCATACAACAAACAACTAGTTTTACGCTCAAAACTGTAAGTATACGGGTTATACTTATAGTAAAGAACAGATATCGATCCCACGAGGATTGTATCTAGACATCTTATCAATTTGAGCTACACTTTGTTTAAGAAATCAATTTTAAAAAATTAGAATAAAAATAAATAAATAAGACGTAAACAAATTTGGAAGCAAAAGCGAGCAACACAACCAATCACTAGCACAGCAAACTGAAATTCGGAGAAAATCAAGATTTAATAATAGAATTTGTTGTTATCCTTATTTGTTTCCCTTTGGTTAATTAATCTAATTTGTATTTGGCCCAAGATTTCCTAATATTTTAGCTACCCTCTCTCAAGGTACAACTAAATGTCAATAATTAAAGAATCTATGATTAACTTTGGGATCTCTCGACATGCAAAGCCTTTCCTAAACATTTAACTAGATATGAAGCTATATTATAGACATTTTATCAATTTAATGAAATCTTTTCCTAATAAATCAATACCTTATTGTCTATAGGTCTATTAAATGCCAACTCTCATTGTACATCTAATACAAATTACCCAACTCACTCTCTTGAGATTTAAGCTCAATAAACAACACAAATATTTCTAAAATTAAATCAACAACCAAAGGGTACCAGTTAACTTAAACAACAAATCTTAAAATTTTTTTAGCCATACATAATAATAAAAATAAGTTCAATCATATCCATATTTTTCCAAATATAAAATAAAATAAATAAAATAAAATAAGATAAATAAAAATAAAAAATAAAAACAAAAGAAAAATAAATTTGAAAAAATAAATAAAAACAACCTATTATGCAAGAAACACTTGCAAAACACTTTGAAAAACACATATTAAAACACAATTATAAACTTCTCCACACTTAAACCTTTGCTTGTCCTCAAGCAAAATCAAATACAATCATTCAACTCAAGTATCAAGCTAGTACACATATCATGACTACTTTTCTTTAGTGTGCATAAGCAAACTCAACATATGAAACCATTACTCAAAGATAAGTACAAATGAAAAATGAATCTTCCTCACGGTTTTAGTCATTTCCCTCAAGTATAAACGGATTAGTGTTTCGCTCAAACTACCCATAGGAAACTACACTATCATAGGCTTGCTAATACACCAATTCTTCTTTACCATGATTACATGCTAAAAATAGTTCATAAATACTTTATTTCAGGTTGTAATGGGGTTAAGGTTAAGGTGGGTCAAATAGGGTTAAAGGGTTCATCACAAGCATTCATAAAGTATCAAATGAATAAAGGGATGACAAATATAAGCTTCCGAGATCAACTGATGAAGAACTTTACTACTCCAAAATTATTGATGCTACTATTTGTTATTCCTTTTTCTTTTCTTTCTTTTTCTCATTTTTTTCTTCATTTTTTCTTTTTCTTTTCTCTCTCTTTATTTTGGAACAATAATAATGAAACAATAAACAAAACAGTAACAAAATGAAATGTGCTTAAAGAGTAGCAATATCATTAAACTCATATCAGAAAATTTTTTTAAAGTCAAAGTCCTAACAAATGTATCACTTAACACTCTACTAAGCATGGGAATGGTTAGGCTAATGGGGTTTTGGGTTTTAAAATGGGGTGTTTTTAAGAAACAAAAGGGTTAAAGCTCAACAGGGTTGGCAAGGGATAATAAAAGGTAGTCATTTAAGCCAAGGGTTAATATCAAAAAGGGCCTTAATCATCTCTATTAAGCATACATCCAGTAGATTTAAACTGATTCAAAGCAAGTTCTGAAGGCAATGACCTAAGGAAGCATCACACATGCAAAGAAACGAAATGACTATAGATGGAGTCATATAGGCTTAATCCTCACATTGGCTCAAATGAAAATTCATTATGTAACTCTACTCTATCTCATTTCTCAAGTGTAAAGTTCCGAGTAAGCTTATGCAATCAACTACTTTTCATCATTCAACATGGTTCACTCTTTACT
>JAOXYD010161457.1:0-10259 GCA_028565735.1 Pinacopodium congolense | reverse complement strand
AATACACCTTCAATGGTGTTTCTCTAAAGAACAAGCCATAAAACCAATTCTGAAAATTCTAGAGGCAAACTAGAATTATAACTAGCCTCCTAACACTTCAATGGATCATAAATAATCAAATTGAAACACTGAAAATGTGATTAATGCATTCAATAATCAGATTCAACCAATATAAACATAAGCTGTCAAATATATATGCAGTCTTAAAGTTCCAACCTATAAACACACGAATTTGATTAATGAAATGATGCAAGTTAAATGTAATAAACCTACTGTAACATCAATATATATGTTAACAATAAATCGCAACAGCAAAAAAAATTTTAGCACATCAATTGAATGATCAAAATCAAGCACAAAGCTAGAATGCTCAAACTTGTACCTGCAAAGAGTAAGCTCAAACAAACAATATAATCACTTAAAAATTGAAACAAAAAATTCTAGCACACTCTTAGGACCTTAAGAAAACTCATAAAATCAAACTTGCACACCCAGAAGTTGATTAAAACTCAAAATCGAAATGTTGTTTAGAAAACTTGACAGTTTTGACATTTTTTAACAAACTATGTTCTTTGAGCTCAAACACACGAGTTGAGTGCTTAAAAATTGAAATAAAAGATTCGATGCACTATGGAAACCTTAAGCAAAATGTGTATGATAATTTTGAATCAATAAAAATGGTTTTGCAAGATCAAAATAGAAGAACACAGAAGTTCAAAAATGTTTAACCAAAATAGAGACAGTTTTGGTATGTTGATTTTTAAAGCTCAATGCAAACGAAATAATGAATCAAAAGATCAATTCAAAGCTTTCTAAGTTTCTTCTATACCTAAACAAACTAGAAAGACAAAATTTACAGCACAAGAAACTGATTTTAAACACAGAATACAAATTGAATAAAGGCTGTACAGAAAATAAAGAAAGCTTTGAGAGTATGAGGATTTGATCTTTGTAATGTTGTTTTTAGGGCATCTAAAACTATTAAAACAATTTAGGAATCATATATATAGTGTTGGAAGAGGTTTGGAGTCGTTAGAAACAAAAACTAGTCGTTTGAGAGGTTAAAAAGTTGTTAAGTTCGAAATAGGAAACTAACCGTTAGAGTCTAACCCTTCAATGACGCCCTCTAGGCTGATCAACGACGTTGTTGTTATAAAACAGTCCACCATTGATAGCTTTTGGAAACGAGGGTATAACGACACCCTTGAGGCTCGCCGTTGAGGGATTATCACCCCACCGTTTTATGTCCAGAAAGCATGAAAAATACTCCAAACTAATTCTAAAACTTTTCAAACAAATTTCTAACATTAAAAAAGACTTTAAACAAGTTTTAAAGCATAATTTAAGGCTAATTGAATCATTAAAACATTTCAATCAATTCAAACATAAGAATTTCCTTGATTATGAAAAATTTTCATTTTAACCAACTTTAAAACCTTTTCAATCAATTCATAAATCTTCCATGATCTAAAATTCATAACACAAAGATATTCAAACAAATTCAAATATACATAAATAACTTCAAGCAACAATTCAATTAACTTAAACACATTAAACACATTAAAATAATTCATGTTGCATAAAAACATCAAATATTAGCCTATATGTCACCTAATTCAATTCCTCATATACCAAGATCATAATCAAATCAAGTTAATCACTAAAACCTCAATTCAACTTCTATATGCCTATATGCAAATGTTCATACAAATGTGAGAGCCCTTTTCAAGCAATGATTAAGATCAAGAAGACTTATAACTTAAGACATTTCCTAAGCCTAACTAACTTGATCTTCTTTTTTTGGTCATCAATTTTTTTCTTGATCTTCAAGCTTGACTTTATCATTTGTTCCTTGATATCTAAGCTCTTGATCGTTTAATTCTTAAGCTCTTCATCATCTTTAAGATGACTCTTCTACCTTAGGTTCCACATATATGCTCTTATACTTTACACATCAACCTATCTTATAAAACATCAAAGACTTAAACATTAGTAATAATAATGTTTTGTCATCATCAAAATACAAGAGTAGATCCACCTTGGTTCAACAGATTCCATCAGCACATATCTTATAAAGAAAAGGGTTATATCAAAGTTATTTTTTGGTTTTAGAAAATAATTTCTTCTTTTATTGGTACGAGAAGTCATGAAGTATAATATTACTAGCCAAATAATTCACTATATCCGCGTACCAAGGTAAACTAAGCATGGCTAGAAAATGCTCTTTAGGAAAAACCTCCTTGATGTCTTGGTCTTCTTTTTTCTCCATCACCACTTCATCCAATCGAGATAAATGATCCACCATAAAATTTTCTTTTCCTTTTTCATCTTTTTTTTTATGTCAAACTCCTATAAGAGAAGCACTCATCAAACCAAACGTGGCTTAGCGTTTGACTTATTCATCAAATATTTCAAAGTAGAATGGTCCATATAAACTGTGACCTTTGAAAGCACTAAGTAGGACCAAAACTTGTTGAAAGCCAATACCACTACTAACATTTCCTTTTTTGCAGTTGTGTAATTATTTTTAGCATCATTCAAAGCACATTTTGCATAATAAATTGGATGAAAAAAAAATTTATGTCTTTGTCCTAATACTACACCAACTGTAAAGTCACTTGCATCACATATCAATTCGAAAGGTAGAGACCAGTCGAGTGATATCAAAATAGGTGCACTAGTGAGCTTCTCCTTTAATAACTGAAAATAGCACATACACTTATCATCAAAGTTAAAGATTGCGTCCTTAGTCAAAAGTTCAGTAAAGGCCTTCACTATCTTAGAAAAATCCTTGATAAAGTGCCTATAGAATCCAGCATGTCTAAAAAAATTACGAATTGCTCTAACTGAATTTGGTAGTAGAAGTTAAGAAATTGTTTCAACTTTTACTAAATCTACTTTAATTCCCTTATAAGAAATCTTATGGCCTAAAATTATGCACTCTTACACCATAAAATGGCATTTTTTTCCAATTCAATACTAAATTAGTTTCTTCACATCTTCTCAAAACTTTATCCAAATTTTTAAACATACATCGAACGTTGTACCAAATACTGAAAAGTCATCCATAAACACTTTAATATAGGTTTTAATTATGTCTGCAAAAATTGCTATCATACAACGTTGAAAAGTGACAAGGGCATTACAATCCAAAAGACATGCATCTATATACAAAGGTGCCATAAGGATAAGTGAATGTAAACTTTTCCTGATCCTCAGGAGCAACAGGAATTTGCAAGGATCCATTATTTCTGTTTAAAGCACAATGAAAACTATACCCAACCAATCTTTCAATGACTTGATCTATGAAGGGTAAAGGAAAGTGATTCTTTCGTGTGGCATCATTCAACTTGTGATAATCAATACACATACGCCAACCAATTACTTTCCTTATGGTAATAAGTTTATCTCGGTCATTCTTCATGACAATAATTCGTCCCTTCTTCAGTACTACCTGAATTGGACTAACCCATGTAGAATCAGATATTGGAAAGATAATACTAGCATCCAGGAGCTTAAATACTTTATTCTTCACAACTTCCTTCATATTTGGATTAAACCTACGTTGTGGACCAAAGGTTTACTTCCTTCTTCCGTAAATATTCTTTAAGTACAAATAGAATGACTGAATCCTTTAATGTCAGATAAGGTCTAACCTATAGCATTCTGATGCTCTCTAAGCACTCTCAACTATCTTTCCTCCATCGTATTAGTTAATGATGAAGATATGATCATAGGTAATTACAATAGAGGTCGCAAAAAGGCATATTTCAAATATGAGACGAGAGGTTTCAACTCAAAAGTTAGAGGCTTCTTAATTGATGGCCTTGAGGGATTAAATTGACCTATCCAGAGGTTCAAACATTCTAGATGAATCCAATTAGAGGTTTTCTTTCCTACTTCTAATTTCTCTAATGCTTTTTTGACTTCCTTTTCCTTTACTTCTAAAGAACTTGATTGAATTAAAGCCATCTGTAATGAATTTGAACAAAGATACTCAAATGGATCAATTAGAGTATAATGAACTCTAATAAAGTTACATGAATCCTAAGGGGAGGGATGCTTCATCACTCTAAAAACATTAAACTCAATCTCTTCATCTTGAAGTCTGAAAATGAGCTTTCCTCTATGAACATCTATCAGTGCCCTGATAGTAGCCATAAATAGCCTTCCTAAAATGATAGGTACTATGTTATCCGCTTCTATATCAAAGACAAGGAAATCAACAAGGAAGATAAATTTATCAACTTTCACTAGAATATTCTCAATTATTCCTCTTAGATAAGTTACAGATCTATCAGCTAATTGTAATGAGATTGTAGTAAGTTTAGATTATTCTAATCCTAACTTCTTAAAAATAGATAAAGGCATTATATTAATTCTTTTTCTAAGATCCATCAAAGCCCTATCTATTTGTAAGCTATCAATTGTATAAGGAATGGTGAAACTACTAAGGTCTTTTAGTTTTAGAGATAACTTCTTCGAAATGATAGTAGAACACTCTTTATTTAACTTCAAAATCCCATACTCCTACAATTTTCTTTTCTTGGACATGATTTCCTTTAAAATTTTTACATACAAAGGCATTTGAGCAATTGGCTTAGGAAATGGGATATTGATATAAAGCTTCTTAAATATTCCAAAAAATTATCAAAGTGCTTATCAAGGTGCGTGTTCTTTAACCTTTGAGGATATGATATCCTAACCTTATATAGTTACACATTGGGATCAGCAAACAACCTAGGTGGCTTTTCTGAACTCTCAACCTTATCTTCCTTTTCTTTGTTCTTATCTTCTTTAACTTTCTCTCTTCTATCGTGTTTTTCTCTCTATTCTATCCTCTCTTCTTTCAATAGCTCTCTCTCTTCTATCATGTTTTCTTTTGTTCTCTTCTTCTATCTCTCCATCATCACTTACTTTCCTTTCTCTTCAATCTTCTTCCTTTCATTGTCAACCTCTTTTCCACTTCTTAAGATGATTGCCTTAGCATGTTCTCTAGGGTTGGCTTCAATGATACTTGGAAGCTTACTAAGTAGCCTATTCTGTAATAGTTGTGCAGTTTGTACAACTTCAGTCTCTAGATTCTTAATTAATGCCTCATGGTTTTACATCCTAAACTCATTAGATTGGATATACTTCAAAACTAGGCGACTCTCTTTAAGGTTAATTGACTCTAAAGCTAGGTGGACGTACTCTTTAAGCATTGGATTGAATTTTTTATGGAGGTTGTAGGTAGTTTTGATTATTACTTCATTAAAAGTTAGGGTAGTTCCTCCAACTAGGATTATAAATGTTTAAAAAAAGGTTTCCTCTTTACCTATTGAAATTTTCAATATATTGAGTTTGTTTTGGTTGTCGGGTAAAATGATTTCCTTCTTGACACTCTAATGATATATGGGAGGTACTACTACAGTTTTCACATTCAACTTTATAAGAACTACTACTAGCTTCACTCATTAGACTATCTAGTTTCTTATTCAGTATTTCCATTTGAGTTACAAGAGCTACTGTATCATTAATCGCATGAAAATTATGTGGCTTTCTTGGATGATGTTATAATTATAATGAAAACTATTTGTAGCCATTTCTTCAATGAGATTGTAGGCTTTGATCACAGTCTTGCACATAAAGTTACCTCCAGCCATGGCATCAATGTTGCTACGAATCGAAAGTATCAATTTAGTATAGAAGATGTCTACTTGCTACCACGTGTTGAATCCATGATTGGGACACTTTGCAAACATTTCTCTAAACCTTTCTCATGCCTCATTTAGACTTTCATTTTCATATTACACGAACGAGTTGATCTCGGTCTTCATTTTTACTATATTGGCAAGTGGAAAGAATTTAGATAGAAACAACTTCATTAACTCATCCCATATAGTAATGGAACCAGATTAAAGTGTTAACAACAAGGTTTTCGCCTTATGTCTAAGATAAAAAGGAAAAAACCTTAATCTAATTGCATCATCAGAGACTCCATTACTTTTAAAAAGGTCGTAAGTATCAAGAAAATTTTGCAAATGTTCATTGAGATCTTCTAAAGCTGAACCTCCAAATTGTGTGGACCTAACCATTGAGATGATACTATGTGAAATTTCAAAATTATTTATGGTGGCTCTAGGCCGAATAATACTAGCCACAAGTCTACCTCTATTTTCTAATGATAAGTCCATCATAGTTGGCTCTCTATTTTCTACCTAAGGTCTCACAACTACATGCTCTTCCGGATCCATCTCTACAGGTTCTATTTCAGTATCATTCGATGTTCCTACTTCTAAAGGATCGGACGTGGTTGCTTAAGATTCTTTCTTTTTTTCTCATTAACGTGCACTCAAGTTCTAGATTGAAGTATACTAGCTTGGGATTACATCTCCCAATATGCATACAAAATTTAAATAAAATAATAAATAAAAGCAAATAAATCGCCAAAAGCAAATAAGATAATATAAAAGCAACAATTGTACACAAACTAACATAAATAGCAAACAATCACACAAAAATTTAGAAAAATTAGAAAAACAATTTTTACAAGTCCTAGAGTACCTAACACTAATTTTCCTAATATTAAGGTCGTAATCTCCGGCAATGGCGCCAAAAACTTGCTTGTTCATTAATTGAGTGATTATGAAAATTGGAAGGATCTTAATGATTTTACTTTGAAAACCAACATTGTGAAAGGCAAATGCACCTATCAAAAAACTAATAAAGTGGAGTAATTTTAAGATTTTGAATGTCAAACTCATGGGAAAAATAATTAATTTCTAGGTCAATTAGATCACAATTATGTATAAAAATCCAAATAATGTAATTAAAAGCTTGAAAAAGGCTAAACTAGTCTAACTTGGTTTAAACACTTCAAAATTAATTTTTAATTACTTTCAAAATTTTCTAAAAATTACCAAATGTGAAAATTAGCTAAGGATTAGGTGATTGATGATTTAATTGAGTTTTAAACAATTTTAATGGCTGATTGGAGTTCCTTCACAAAATCAAAACAAAACTATGGTTAATACTTTGCTTTATCGCCATTAAACTTAGTTTAACGTTTGGTTATGTTTTAATTCTACTCAATGGACTTTAACTTCAAGAAGTTGACTTTTGGATTTTAAACTCAGAACTCTACCTCTCATAAAAAATCAAATTTTGATCATTCATTTATTAATTTGTGTTTTTTATTAATTTTTCCAACAAACTAAGTTGATTTATTAAGATTAGATTATCTTTAAAGCTAATCTTAAGTGGTCAGTTTAAAATCAGTACTTTCAACCCTTCAATAAACAAAAATTAGACCATATAACATATCTTTAAGCTCACTTAATTTATAAATACACCAATCCTTAGCAATAAAATGATTTAGCCACACATCTTGATCAAAACATATAAAATGACTTAAGCAATATGTCTTAATAAATCCAAAAATATGACATGTAAAATAAAGTTTAGGAGTTACAAACAACCAAGAGACCTATTCACAAACTCCTTAACTTGATCTTAACTTCACCATAACTCTGGATCATCACAAATTAGCAGAAAAATCAAAGAACAATTGAAGATGTAAGTATAAATATAAGAACTTTGATAAATCCGAAAAATGGAACAAATAAAGTGAAAATTTGGGTTAAGAGACCCCCTTAGATGATTTCTAAACTCATATATGAGTTTTAACAACAAGCTCCAATGTACAGAAACTCAGAAAACAACATAAAATTAGCGAACAACGTGTTTGAAGCCTATAAACTACTTAGAACACAATGAAGAGAGAAGGCAGAGCTTCTCTCTTAATTTTAGATCTGATTTCTCTTCATTCATGCATGTATCTGTGTTTTTTTTTCTGTTTTACATCTCTAACAACCTTCCACTTATACTTACAGATAAAGATAATTAATGAAGAACATGTCATAGAGGTAATATTTGATATTTGGAGATGATATATTGTCTAACTACTAATACAGTAGGTTAACTCGAGGTAATACGGCACCTTGTGCCTATCGTATTGTTCATATGCAGTCGAATGAATACAAAGGTCTTAAAGACCAGTACGGGAGTTCATCCAGACCACGTATTAGACCTGGACAGCTCCTAATTTGCTATTTTAATGCCTCTTTCTTGCTTCAATCTTCATCATTCATCAATTAAAACCTAGTTCCTGTAAATTAAAATTTTTAAATTAAAAATTAAACATATAATCATGAATGTAAGGGTCAAATTATCATAATTTTCCATGAAAAACACATGCAAATTAACCCCTAACAATAATCTTAGAAATCTCTAATCCTGTATTTGACTTGCCATACTAAGATGCAACTAATTTATCATTTATAAATATTTGCCTCAACTGCTTCATTTGAATAAAACATTGAAGTGATAAAAAATTAGTTGCAAATATTATAATAGTAGGACAAAATAAGTTCTTATTATTTGTGAAATTGTTTCTCATCAAATTCAAAATCCATGTACAGTTATAAATAAATTTGCTCACTTTTTTTTAATACTTTCTATGCAATCTCATAAATGAGAGACAAGTGTTTAACATATCATATATTTTCTATCATTAAGTCAATGCAATATAAAACATAAGAAATCCAATGGAAAGAATTACACATACTTTACATCCTCTTCTCAACCGCTTTATAAGCAGCATCACTGTTAGTGATGAACTATATAATGTTTTCAGACTTAACTTCATTCACAACTTTATCAAAAACTATATAACAAAGTATCGACAGTCCTTACAAGGCTGGATACATCAATTGACATAAAAAAAATATTGTCCCTTTATCAGAATAAACCAAAAGGTTTATAATGAGATATTGTGCCCTATTTATCTAATCATGATACATGATTAGACATTCATAAGGCACCTAAGTCATTCTTCTTTCACTCAAATAACTTATATTTTTACTAAATGAGATGTTCAAAAGATTAATTATGTAATTATGAATTAAAATAACTTTATATCTTATACTATAAAAACTATAGAATCCACTATAAGCTGATAATAATATGACCAATCTACATTGAATGGCACACTTGCATCATACCACCATTTAGCCATTATCATATTCACATAATGAGAAACTTCTTTACATTGTGATGCACTACAAATTTAAGGTTGCATTCTAAAAGTTGTTTTTAGAGCAACAAAAATTAGATACTTGCCTTCTTTTTCTCATATCAATTGTAGCAATCTCTTCTTGTTGGGTAGAAATACCAACTTTAGTATTACTGGTATCATCTTGACTACTATAAAATGAACTTCCACTTCCAATTTCAATATTTGGTTTGGCCTTATTTCTATTTTAATTTGATATTCTTCAAAAAAAAAAAGTTTTCATTTATTGTTTGACATTATGGCTAATTTTCTTACAAGGATTTACATCGCTTTTGATCTCAACTAAATGTCTCTTTAATTTAGTAATTCATCCACCTTTCAAATGTAGGTTACAATACAAACATATTTTGTGATTTTTCATACCAAAAACTAATCTCGCATGAGTCTAAGCTAGATCACAAATCTCCCTATAGAGATTGAATTTTAGTACCATAACTTTCCTCCATTTCTCGTAAAAATAAATGTAATTAATTAAATACAATAAACTAACTATAACTAAAATAAACTAATTATAACTAATAAACAAACATAAGTCATTAAAGAAATAATCAAAAAACCACAACAACAATGATTTTGTTTAGTTCTTTTTAATATTATCCAATTAGCTTATGATTAAAGTGAATTATATTGTTTAAACAATTAGTATATATATAGTGCACCAATAATTTTGTAATCAAATTACAACATTATAACCAAATTTGTAGCCTTGCTAATAGTGCCTTAAGGTTCATATATTCAGATGTTGCAAATCAGGGAATACTCGCTAGAGGATAAGATTCAATAACGGGATCATATTGATTCAAATGCTTCCTTACGTAATATAAAAGCCTTCCATTTTAGGTAATGTTGCTCAATGCCCACAAATTCTAGACTTGACCATGGTTTATTAACCGTCAATTACGGTTACAAAACCTCCGGTTATGATTTATGAAAATCTATAAACCTTAACCTAACCGCAAATGTACGGTTTGAGAACCGCTGGTTACAGTTTAATCAACGGTTTAACTGACGGTTTACTCCCAGTTTAACCATAATCATTGTTTTATTAATTTTAAATTTTTATTTCCAAATTTAAAATTTTGAAATTAAAAAATGTCAAATATAATAAGTTGGATATAAAAATATAAAGTTAAATGAATTAAAA
>JAOXYD010161446.1:0-10260 GCA_028565735.1 Pinacopodium congolense | reverse complement strand
TGTATTAATTTTTGTGTTATTTATATTGATTTTTGTGTTATTTTTAAAATTTTTGTATTATATTAATATGTTATTTTTTCGATTTTTGTGCTATTTTTATTGGTGTTTGTATTTTAAAAAATAAGAAATGAAAAGGAAACCAAACAAGGCCTTAGATTTTAGTTTTTAGTTTTGATTTTTTATTTTTTTAACATAAAAATCGATAAAAAAACATACTAATACAGTATAGAAATTAAAAAATATATATAATAATCAATACAAAAATATAACAACAACAATAAAAAATTACAACCCACGACCAAACTCAACATCCCCTTAAGGTATTATAACTACCAATATACAAGTTAATTTTGTAATATATTGTCAAAGGTTAAGTTATTATAAATACCAATATAATTATATTATCCGAATAATAATAATAACAGTCTTTTTTTCTCTCAATAACACAGGAGCATTGCCAAACCTCATAATTTTCTGAGTTCTAATTTATTTTTTCTCTTTTTCTTTAATTTTCTTACATATTTTTCACCAAAGCCAATAATAAATTGTAATCATCGTATCTAGAATAACATAATCAGGTCCTGACAATTTTGCCAGCACAAAAACGTGGATTCAATCCATGGGGGTGGGCTCATTGGAGCTCAAATGATAGTAGACAGATTCTTAAACTATCATACTCAACGAGGCTATTGGCACATGGATTTGCCCTTTTGTGTTGGTATTATGTTGAAAATAGCTTGTCCAGAGTTGGGTAAGGCACTTAATAATCCCCACTTAATCATGACTTGCTATATATTATACATTGGAATGTCACCAGCCGTTTTCCTGAAGGTTTTGTGACTGTTTCTGCGAGAGATTCGACCATCACATGCCGTATTTTTTTAACCATCCAAAGTTTTTGTTTTTGTTTCTTTTGTCGGCTCATCAGTATATTAAATATTATATCGGTATTGATACATAATTTATTTTTAAAATAGTACTGTATTGATACTGATACTATTTTAAATAATTTTTTAAAATTATAAATTAATTTTTAACTTTTATAAAATTAGTAAAGTAATATATAAATATATTATATTGTATAGTTTTTAACTTAACTTTAAACTTAAAAAGTTTAAATTACAAAAAAATTAAAAAATTAAAAAAAAATATTTTTTACCGGCTAATATTAACTGACCGATTTTTGAATTCATTACAAAATTTAAGAATTTCGTATTAATTTTTTACTAATACCAATACCGTATTGAATATCATGGTCCTAATCGCTCCAAGCACGTAGTTTTCAGGATTATAATATTAAGGTAATTATAGTGGCTTTTCTTTAATTTGACTATTTTATTTCAATTTGTATATTTTAAAATGATCATTTATTTTCCTATATTATTATTTAACCATCATATAACTCGTATTCGTAACTCTAAAATAACATCTTAGAATTTAAATTTTCAATACAACAGTATTTTGATTAGAAAATAGATAAAAAAAAGTTAATAAGATGTTAGTAGTTTTTTAAATATAATAATTAAAATGAATAAAATCAAATAACAAGAATTCCATGATATTTAAAATCATTCTTTATGACATGTTTTATAAAATCACTTCTTGATAATATGACATTTCAAAAGTGAGCCCACTTTTTCAATATAAAAAGCATAAATTTCTGTTAAAATTTGGAAGTTATTAAAAAAAGGATCTCAAGTTAAGTTAAATAATTAAATAAAAAGTGAAAATTTTTAAAATTGCAATTACGGATATGCTCTGTTATTATAATTTATTAAACTTGCACATATATTTCCAAAAAAAAAACTATATCATCCATGATTATCATAAAATTGTAATTAATATTATTACAATTCACAACCACAATTTGTAACAAGTAATTTGAAAGCTCCTATACATACATGCAAATTGGACTACTAAAACTTAAAGAATCTAATCATACGGCCTTTTATTGGGTTCAACTTTTAATATTTATTTATTTTCCTGTTATTGTGTGTTTTTCTCTATTTTTGTATATTTTTAAAATTTTTACATTGTTTCCTTGATTTTTTATATTTTAAAAAATAAAAAATAAAAAACTAAAATTATAAATGAATCCATTCATGCTCTACGACTTAAAACAATTAAAACGGGTATCATTAATGTAACTTAGGGAACTCTAACAAGGTAAATGAGAATCGGTATTATTTCCATATTAACAAGTTAAAACTTAAACAATTAAAATGAGGATCATTAATTTAACCTAGGAAACTCTTAAGCAACTAATTGCCAAGTTCTTGAAGAAATCATGATGGAGATGTGAGCACGCCTTAGGTGGTAGTTGGGATGGAGTAATCAAAACCGATAAGTTCGTTGTACCATAACCATCTCTAGGATTCTTCTGGCACTACGACGATACTTCTGTGCAATCTCTTCTTGCCGATGATGATTATTACGAGTTCGGACTTTTTTTACTAAAAATTTGTGTAATACTAACAAACTTCACGATTTGAGATCACTTATGTCAATTTAAATATTAGTTCAGCTTCTCACAAATACTTCTTAAGAATATATTAATTGAATATTTGATGAAAATTATTAAAAAGGAAGATGACAAAAAATACAAGATAGATAGTGAATTTGAAAAGCTCGCTTTATTACTTCAATAAAAAAAAATTATACACTTGCGAGCTAGAGCACTTACAAAACGTAGTGACTAACTTTCAATCTTTGGAAACATGGTCTACCGGGTTCTCATTTGTCGGCAGGATTTCACGCTATCCTGCTCGTCGTTTTCCATATCTTTTTCCTGCCCTTTCTCTCGGTGTTTCTTTGTCACTTTTCCAAGCAATCAACTGATCAGGAAACTTCAAGTGGATATGAAAATCAAACGAAAATTAGATTGAACATTAATGCTCGTGATTTTCGACGGAATCAATGCATGTTGGATCCGTCAATCAGGATTTTACATTTACATGGCACGTGAACTTTTTAGCCGACTAGTAATATTCCAAATCCATCAAGAAGAAAAAATGACCTTAACTATTGATAGACAAAAATTACGTCTCTGTAGTTTCTGAAGTGAAAGATCTAAGTTGAGTTTTATGAATTGAAGAGCATAAATTCACGACGAGACTATTGCGGGTATAAGAAAAATGGCAGATCCATAATATTATCTCAATAATTCATAATATATTTCGAAAAAGTTATATACTTACAATCATATGTTATATGTATTTATTAATATTTTAAAAAGCAAGCCAAATATTAATAGTGATTCTAATTAATCACTATTAGAATCGATATAAAGTTAATTGATAAATTAAAATAATATTTAAGTATGATTCAATTTTTAAAGATTAACCGATTAGTTTTAATAGTAAACCTACTTATTTATAATTAAACCAATTAATTTTATTATTTATCTTATCAATTTTATTATTTAACTGATTGATTTTACTATTTAACCAGTTGATTAACTATTAAACTGGTCAATTTTAATAAATAAAGGGTTAGTTACGTAATCAAACCATTTTATTAGTCAATTTCTAATTAATCTAATGAAATTAGTTGAGTTGATTCGAATTTATAAACATTAATATTTACAATATGTCTAAAACTAAAATTTTAAAGGTCAAATAAGTACATTAAAATTTTAATCGAACAAAAGAATTAAAATTTTTAAAATTTGAAGGTCTAAACATTAATTCAAACTCCTATACAGACTAATCCAATTCAAATATAAAGAAGTAAATAATCATACCTCAAGCTATCAATTATAATACCTTGGACACCTCTAAATATTTCAATATTATAAAAAATTACGTCTCTCTTGCTCTTGATAGATACTAGGAATCTCGTAAACACCGAAGATTGTCTCACATCCACCGTTTTTTTTTTTTATCATCCGAATCTTCATATTAAAACTCTCAACAACCCCTTGTACAAATAAATGTTTATGTAATGCAATGGTGGGATGGAGGTGTACGTTTCCTGTTTTTTCACCAACTTTACTGATAGACCGTACCAACAATGGTGGCCCATTCTGCAGAAAACAACCCTTTCACCAATATTCACTACAAATAATTCTTTACAGAGACCGTCTCTGGTAGTGACATGATAGAGGAAGAAAAGCTGATTCTTTCTCTAAACTACTAAATTCGGCTGACACCGCTCTTTGGCCGGTAGCTGCTGGTGGGAGGGCGAGGTGATGAGCGGTGGCGTTGGGTGGCTAAAGCTCGCATTTTTAGGCATACCCTTTTGCTTTTCCTTTTAAAGCCGGTGATTATTACGCCAAATATCAGTCACTTTTTATCTGGTAATATGCGTTCGCCACTTCCCGGAACTCAAAACGCCGCAATTAGTAGTTTACTCTTTTATCTTCTGATCAATGTTTTTGTTGTATCGATCAGGCGTTTCAGTAACGACAAGAGAACATCACGTGGTGGACTCTGATGACAGTGAGTGTAATTGGAAGCAGTAAATTGAGGTCTCCAGCTCTACAGTTGCATTATCTTGTTTATGTATATCTGCAAGCTGGAAAGTGTATAACAAACTTGGTCTTCGTTATGGTCCCTATCCACTTCAATCTGTTTTTTGTAATATAATACTAAGTATTGCTAATACTATTGAAATTCATAGTTTACGATGAATGTCACATTAATCAAATTATGTTCCCATGCTCGAATACGTTCTTAAATCTTAACTATAAAGAGTAGGAGATAAACTTATAATTTATCGTCATATTACAGTCTAAACTGGCACTGCAAATTGCTTCAGCATTATTTGTATATGATTTATAATTAATTGTACTTGTATATAATCCACAATTTAAAATTTTATTGATCGTGTATATATATATAGTATTTAAACAGAAGAAATTAATTTAAATAAGTAGTAATTACAATATATATAGCATTTAAAAAAGAAATTAATTTAAAGAAAAGTAGCATTTAGTTAATTACTTTTCAAATTTCACATATTATAATTTAAAGGATGGATCTAAGTTTTTAAAATAAATTTATAAGGTAATTATTGTTGATGAATTTGTAACTCTTATATTTACTTAACTTTTTGTGTTGTATTAGGATTTGATAGTTTTTTAAAGGTAATTACATTAGATATCTATGTGATTTGATATTTTTTATTTTAGCTTTCAAGTTCCAAAATTTATTTTTATATAATTTTATTTAATTATTATATAATTTATTTGATTATATTTCATTATTTTGATCTATTTATAATTTAAAATAGCATGATAATGTAACTTATGAATTGTAATATTAAGTTATTATAAGTAAAAAATAGATAAAAATATGACGCTGTTTGATAGTTAAATAATTTTATAAATTTTAAATTACAAAAAATTAAGTGTATTTATTTATTTATAATTGACCTATGTGCAGTAACATGCATAGGGTGGAAACAGGCCGAGAGACCTAACAAGAATATATCCCACGTCCTCCGGTATGGCGTTCGCCACGTGAGCCTCCGTTGAAATGACGTGGTAAATCTCGAACTCCGAGACCCCGAATCCATCTTGCCGCCGTTGGATGTGATATACACAGAATATTCATCCCCCACTCTCTGCGGATGCGGCGTGGACGTCACTTTCTACGAAGGTAGAGTATGGAACTATGGATACAGTTTGGATCACAATGATGATGACGTGGGCCATGGATAAGATCCGGGACCCACATGATGGGTCCAAATAGTAATTTACGGTCGAGCCCACGTGAACGCCACTGCACTCCACTTTACTATTTTCGTACTTTTGTCTTTTTCTGCAATTATTAATATGTCATATAATGATATAAATTTTTACCCTGTCTGTGTGTGGAATGCCATCTGCTTTTCACCGTACGGTCATTATTAAAATATATGCAATAATTAAATGAACATTAAATATTGATATTTTTAATGTTCATTTAATTATTGCATGTGTGCCCGAAATTATTTGTAGTTGATATTTTTAATCAGGGCATTAAATATTTCTCCTTTCATTTTGAATTTGGTTTTGGAATGGTAATGGTGTTCCAAAATAGCTTGAACTTGATTAAGAATTTTAGCTTGTTAGTCACTTGTTTTAAATCTTAATAAGTTGTATGAGTGTTCCATTTTCCTTATTAGCAAGTTTTCATTGTTAGTATTATTATTGAGGCTTTATAAGAAGGCATGAATATCAACATGGTTATGAAGGTTACTATTTTCTTGAATTTACAACTATTGATTGATTGGATATTTAATAGAAATTCTCTTTTATTCAAGATACATGTATAATTTAATAATCCCAAAGCATTTTTAATTCATTTTAGCTTTCTGGATCTAATGATTCCTTTTTTTAGGATTATGTTTAAGTTTTATAAATTTAATTTTTATGTTTATGAAATTATTGAAAAAAAAAGTCCATTGATTTCCAAAGCCCTAAAATCAAACTTCAAACATTTTTTAAAAGGTAATTAACAATATTACCATTTTAATTAAGCATAATTTTCAAATTAGCAACCTTTTATTAGTCCTTAATGGCACTAAAAATTACTTGTTAATAAATTAATAAAATTCTACTACTTAAGAATTGCACCTTATAAATTCTAGTGTGATGATGGTATGAAATACCAATGTAATTCAAGATTAAATGCACAAATAAATACAAAACAAAGAGCTTAGGGAAGATTATATACAAAACATTTTATAATAGTTCACCAAAAAGTCATTACCTACATCCAATTTCCACGTCTCTCATGGAAGTTTACTATTCTTTTCTTTCAACTAGATAAGAGGAACCTCCTTACAAATAATCTTGCTTCAGAGTTAAACGACAATCCTTACAATATTCTTTGAATAGTAAAGAGTAACCATTAGCTTTGTCAAACAAAGAGATAGACCCATAAGAGAATTTTACAATAGGAAGGATCTCACTTGCCTAAAATATTACTTTATGGCTTGAAAAACTCATTATTAATGAATGAATGCAAGAAAAGTGATAGTGCTTAAATTTTACATATTTTTAGTTTAATTTTTATTTTTTAGAGCTTAGGTTTGAGGATATTCTATGTAAATTTGAGATAAAATGGTTTAATTATTAAATTTAATATGGCTTACATGAGTTTATATAAAAATGTTTTCTACTAAAGAAGACATGAAAAAACCCTAGTAGCCACCATTCTGACCCTAGAACACAGCCAACATAAAAATAAAGGGTTTTATAAAGAGAAAAATGTTAAGATAGTAATGAACAAGGAGGAGAATCAAGATTCAACAATTGCTATCCATATTTTATAGCAAAGGGGGCTTCATCATCTTCATTAGTTCATCTTTCTTTTACTTCCCATTTGATGTCTAATCTGAATATTATTTGTTTGACCATGATTATGGATTGCTAATTCTAGTTGAGGGATTGTTTTTGAATCGTTTATCCATCTTTTAGCATATTGATTCAAAGCATAGTTGTTTGTATTAATTATTAAACTTATAATCACTTCGAATTGAGAGATTTTTTTTTTAATTGAGTTAGGGTACCCAATGACAGTTGGTAGCTTAATAGACCTAGAATTAACTGATTAATAGTTAATTGAAGAAAGATCTTAATTACTTGTTAATTGTGCTTAAGATTGCTTCAAATACAATTGCATTATTTAGTAGTAGTGTAGTGAATTGAGAGGATACAATTTAACTTTTAGGCAGTTTAATTAGGATTAATTGGATAGATCTCGAGAGAGGGTAATCAACTATTAGATATTTAGGATTAAACATAATTAAATCAATAGGATTAAACCCTTAAGTCTCTACTATTGAGTATCTTCTTTATTTTTCTTTTTTTCACGATTACATTTATTCAAGTTTCGTTTTTGTTAGTTTAGTTTAAATTTTAGTTTCTATACTTTTTGTTTACCTTAAACAAAATACAATTTAGATTATTAGTTTTCTAGAATCAATCCTCATGGGATCGCTATCAATTATACTATAAATTACAACATATATACTTACAGTGTAACTAAAACTAACAAATAAATAGTCAAGGGAAGATTTAAGAATATGATTTCATGAGAATGAGTTTCCTAGCTCCTTGTCCTTTCTTTGACACTATTGGATTTATTATTTTAGATATGAACTAATTTTTTTAAAGATATAGATGGGATGAAACCTAGGATCTACAGTTTATTATTTATTTTTTGATTTAATGTAAAACCTATATTATCTTATATTTTTTCATGGAAATTATTGTATTTGGAATATGATTATGGCCAGGAATTTTAATTCAATTTCATATTTCATATATTTAGATTGGGTTATAATTTATATAAATAGATCAGCTTATGAATAAAAAATATTGCATGTATTAGGCTTGTATAACACCTAAAAGGAGGGTGAATTAGGTATTTAAAAATTCTTCTAAGTTACACAACCTAATTTTTACTAATTTATTTACAAGTGGAATAAAGGTGAAACCAACCCTTCGTTCAATAACATGAATTCTATACATATAATTACATAGGCTTTTCGTGTTAGATTTAAACCTAACACATGAAATCTATTAATTGTTCTAATTCATCATCTTAAGATTTTCATTTGTAAGAGAATCCAATTAATCAAATAAAAATAGAGGTTATATTTTTTTTAATGAAAGAACATAATTTAATAAAGGTATTCTAATGGTTAAAGTAATTTAGATTAATATTAAATCAAGAAAAACTTAAGCATATTAAGATTTTAGGGAAATTCTTCATATTGGTCTTAATGTCATTCCTTGCTATTTAGTTAAGTAGATTGTTTTAGTTTGTGGCCTTGATTTAATATTTTTAGTTTAATTAATTATTCAATCAATCCATCACCATTTTATTAGATTAAATAATAGAAAGATGATCAATACTGATAGTTGTAATCATCAAATGATGATATTTAGATTCACTAGAAACCAGAATATAGAGTGATGTACACATGCCTTGTAGAGCATTGTATTATTTAGATTATAAGATCAATTATCAAAAAGCTTTAAAACACATTTACAATGTGTTCTTGAAATTCTTAATGCTTGTAGTTTCATGGAAGCATTAGGTTTGGTGGTATTACCAAGGATTACATTATTAAGAACATTTTTGTTATTGTAGTTATTTTTCTTTTTTTTATTTTATCTATTGAAATTATTTGTTTATAACTTCTTCTCTTCATCTTTTGTTTGATTTTGTGACTCTCAGGTTTAGGTAACTTAATTTCTAACAAGAGGTAAATCCAAATATTTTCTTACACCAAAGCAAAAACTAAGAGAATCTTATGGTAGAATTTGAAGGAGAAGAACTTAAGAAGTGTGGGACATTTAAAAGAAGTGAGGATAGAATTATCAAACACAACAGAAATGGAAGTAGGGTAGAGATGGAAGTTTACCATGAGAGATCTATCTTGGCCATCACTTGTAGGAACTGAATCTAGTAACACTAGAATGAGAGTGGAGGTTAATAAATTTTACCATAGATGATCCAAATGCTTTAATAGTTTGTGCAATTTGATAGTTAGCTAGATAAGGGTATCAAGGAACTCATTGCTAACTTTTTTTAGATTTGTGTCATTTTTAAGTTTAATAGAGTTTTTGAAGAATTCATCTATTTAAGGTCATTTCCATTTACATTGAGGGATAAAGCCAGGTCTTGGTTGAAATCAAATCCCTTAGGTTTTATTATCACCCAGAATAAATTAGTTAAAAAATTTTACAAGGTATTTCCCTCTATTGAGATGAGCTAAGCTTAGGAACAACATCGTCTCCTTTTAACAGTAGGATAATGAAACCTTATATGATGCTTAGTAAAGATGGAAGGAATTATTAAGGATGTTTCCACACCATGGATTTAATTTAGGGATGTTGATGTAGACGTTTCTTAGTGGTTTAAGTTATGCAACCAAAGAGTTGATTGGTTCATCTTTAAGTAGCGCTACTAGCTTTAAAATTCCTAAGCAACTACAAGAGTTAATAGAGAACATAGTAATGAATAATCACTAGTAAGGTAATGTTGCGTTGGTTAGGTGACTTTGAAAGTGACAGGTGTTCGAAATGATTTTTATTTTAAAACCAACGTACTTTTTAGGCAAGTGCATCTATCACAAAAGTAATAAAGTGGAGTAAAATTTAAAACTCCAAGTGTCGATCCCACGGAGAAAAATGTTACTTAATTACTAGGTTGATTGGATTACAATTATTTAGGAAAATCTAAAAAAATTGATTGAAAATTGGAAAAAGGCTAAAAATTGAATATTTAGGCTTAAACACTTTGAAAACGATTTTTAATTGCT
>JAOXYD010161435.1:0-10260 GCA_028565735.1 Pinacopodium congolense | reverse complement strand
CTTAGGTAATAGGCTTAAAGCTTAGGAAGTCTAGTCCTAAATTATCTTAATCTAAGACTAGTACCCTCATGATTAACAAATCTTTGGTTAGTTCATTGATTTAAACCATGTTGTTTATTGACTTTTCTAATAACCTAGATAGAGACTATCGGATCCTAGATTATCTGATGGCAATATCCTAAGTGATCAATTCAAGCCAAGCATTAAGCATTCAATAAACAAAGATTAATTCACTAATCATCCTTTAATCATAAATTAACACAATTAATCATCCATAAATATATTAAGCATGACAACTTAACTGAAATTAAACATTAAGGACAACAGTTAATCAAAGCACATAATAAATATAACTTAAACAACAAGACTTTGATTAATTCAAAATAATAACAATAATACATGAAATAAAGAGTTTAGAATGAACCAAATCACATCCCCAAATGGTATTCTAACTCTGAACTACGTGTATGAAGCTACTTAAACTTCAAATAACCTAAAAATCTCAAATTATAAAAGAAAGAAAATAAAAACAACCTAAAAACTACTTTGATTTGAAAATTAAAGAAAGAAAATGTGTTTTGATCTAATTATGAGTGCCAAAATGTTTGCGAGAGGTTCTTTTATATAGGGAAGGAGCAACTATAAGTGGAGGAAGTAGACAAGTTGCAAATGCTGAGATTTAAGTCAAAAATGGCTGCTGCACATTCATTAACAGCACCCTGTTCATCCATCAATGTGACAGGGTGCCGTTGATGATTGACGTTTAGTTGACTTTTGACAAAACTTCCATCTTTTTACTCCAATCTCCATCTTCAAGCTCCCTCCTACAAAGTAAACATAATAACACATAAATGGAACATTTAAGCACTAAAATATGGTCAAATTAACATCAAATAACATCCAAAAATACTATAAATTTAAACCCTAACAATAAGCTATATGTATGTCTACCTTAATTGCATAATTATTGCTTGAACAATTTCTATAGTAATTCTAAAAAAATTTCCTTCATAATTAGTATATTTTCCCACAGTTACCTCGCTTCAACAAAGGCCTTTTGAGTAGAGTTTGTAATTAGCTTGAGAATAGTTTTAAGCTTGGATATGATCTTGTATATGACATTGCAATAAGAGATTAGTCTGTATTATTTTAGGGAAGATTGGTTGGGAGACCTAAGGACTACAATTATGGAAGTTTTATTAATCTCTTTGAGCTATTGTCTTTTACTAAAAAACTTTATAACTACTTTGGTTATCAAATTTTCAACTAGATGCCATGATTTTTGAAGAAGTGATGCATTCATTCAATTTGGACCTAGAGCTTTGTTTATTTTGAAACTAAATACCACCTTCTCTATATTAACTAGGGTTAAAGGAGCTATAAGTTTTCCCTTTTTGTATGTAGAGATTTTATCACTTTTAAAGGACTTTAACATGGATTAAGAGGACATTGTTATACTTATTATACCAATAGAGTTTAAGAAGAATGAGAAAGCTTCTTCTAGTAGGCCCCCCTTGGTTTAAGCCATAGATCCATCCTTAATCTGTTTTTTATATAACTTTAACTTTTTAGGGAAAAAAGATTAATATATCGACCTTTAATGCTAATATCTTTTCACACGTTCATCATATGCTCCATCCAAGCTCTAAGACCCCAAAGCTTAACTCTTCAATGCCTTTTCAACATGCTTATCTTTCCAAAAATCATCAACAAAAACCACATGAATAATGTGATTGTTTTGTTATCATCAAAATTAGGGGGAACCTTTGTTGATTTATTAGTTACTCTCACCTTGTGAAAAAGTGAATAGTTATAAAAAGGTTTTCTTGTTATGTGAAAAAAAGAGTGGTTTAAAAGGGTTGTTCTTTACCTTGAAGACGATCGTAATAGTGAAATTTTCAATAGGGTGTTTGAGAGTGGACATAGGTGAGGGTTGTACATTGAACTACTAAAAAATTAGTTTGTGTCCCTCTTCCCTTTACTTTTTTTTACCTTTTTACTTTTCAAGTTTATTTTAATTCAATATATATTATTATATTATTTTTATATTATGCATTTCCTTAAAAGGAAAATTTTTAATTAGGTAGATAGACTTAGGAATTTTAGTGTCATTAATGTCACCTATTTTACCCCTCTTATAAGTGTTGTATAAGGGCCAATGTACCTGATTCTTTCTATGTCAATGCGCCTCCCTAAATTAAGGTAGTTAAAATGACAAAATAGACATTTAATTAACACTAACTGAGCTTTAAATGTTCCTAAATCTTGCTAGGGATAGGCCATTCTCACTACTACACACTTGATAAATAAACTTACCTCCAATTTGCTAAATCAAAAAAGTCTAGTAAAAGTTGTTAACAAGTTTTTTCTTACCTTTAGAGCCTCTAATGGTTTTCCATTAAAGATATTTAGGTATACTACCTTTACTTATATTCATAACCATTGTAGGGATAAATTAGATCTTAGAGCTATCAATTGTGTTCTCTTAGGATATTCATCCATATAAAAGGTGTACAAGTGTTACAATCTTTTATCTGGGAAACGTTACATCTCTGCTAGTGTAACATTATATGAAAATATTTATTTCTCTAAATCCCCTCCTTCAGGGGAGACGTCTATAAGGAAAAAGGATACTTGTGAGTTATGGAAAACCAACTTGATTTCCTTTACATTGCTTGAAATAGGTTAAGTTATGGCTTGTTTAGATTTTTTTATTGGTTGTGGTTTATGTGCTTTTTTTTCAGCTTCTATGCTATATTAGTATGTTGTTTTTTATTTATGTGATTTAAAAAACAAGAAACAAAAATAAAAACAAAAATAGATCTAAACAAGCCATTAGTTTAGTTTTTCTTTAACTTTAAAATTAATCAATTCTATATTTTTTAGATAGTTGTAATCTAATTGACCTAGTAATTGTAGTTGATTTCTTATGGGATTGACATCCGAAGTCTTTTAGTCCACTATATTACTTTTTATAATAGGTGTACTTACCTCCAAGTTGATTTTAAATAAAATTTGAAAAAAGTGTTAAAAGTTTTAATCTAATAAACCAACTACACAAACTCTATCCTTTATTAATGCAGTTAATCTTCAGCTCAATATCTTATTGATTAATGCTAATCTTTGCATTCATTCCAACAGGTGCTTTTACCTATTCATAACATCTTTGTGGATTGCATTGAAATATTCCCTTTGCGACAATCATTAATTATGGTAATAATAAAATAAAGAAAAAAGAAAACTATTGTGATCGATCATTTGAAAACATTTGATTCAAATATTATTAGAGTCCATCATTCAGTTCCATATGGCTTTTGATACTTTGGGCACTATAAAAATGTATCATATGAGACATAGATCCAATAAAATCTTGTATATCTAACCACTTAACTAACATGAATGAAATATGGAGTGTGGAAAAACATATGGCACTATAATAATTTATAATGTACTATGTTTTATTATTAATCTCAATATTTCTAAGCTTATGTTAAACCACATTTGAGAAAAAATGTTTTCAACTATATGCTAGGCTATATTAGAGAAAATATGTTTCCTCTCATTGTATGATAAACTGTAATAGTGAAAACCTATATGGGATTAAAACATTGTTTCTCACTATGTCTCAACAATCTACAAATATCTCAAAAGCTATATGTGTTAAAAGACATAGTATTAATGTCAAATTGTATATATGTCTAGCAACTTGTAATATATTTAAAACCGATACAAATCTTATAACTTTCTCATGTATTATGAAAATGAATAATAATCTATATGATTGAGAAAAAAATGATAATCATCATATTTATAAAATTAATGTAGACAAAATACATGAAAATATAACCATGTTGAGAGGGAAAAAAATATAGTGATCCTTAACTAGCAATGTTAAAGGACTTTAATACACTTTTATTGGAAACATGTTACTTAAAAACATTAGGGCAAAGCCTCTTAGTTCAAGGATCAACCAACATATTCTCAGTCATATTCTTCACTATGATGTCATCTTTTTATACCAATTCCTTTATGTTACTTTTTTGTTATTATTGAATAAAACTAAAAAAAATTATATTGATATAATTATATAGGCCTAGCCACTAAATCAACTATAAATAGTTCTAAAATTAGGTTCCTTAACCAAATTGCTTGTGAAGTAGCCCCTTAGTATGTAAAAAACTTAGCTTGTATCACCAAAGAGGTCACAAATGTCTACTTGACACTTTTCCATGATACAACACCATATGTTAACATGATAATATAACTTGATGTAGACTTTATATCACCTAGACACATTGTAACATTCAAATCTATATACCCAATTGAAGATACCTCAAAACTCATTTGACTACATTCTTGTGTCCCATAACTATGTTAGAAAAATATTTATTCTGTAATCTAATGACAAGTGTAATTGATAGTGTTAGTTTTAAATATAAAAATAAACTAACTTCTATATGTCATAAATTTTAAACAAGTGCACGTATGTAGTATTTAAATGAGTAAAGTATTATTCCAAATAGGATTTTTAATAGCACCTTAATTATAAATCTTCTAGGTAGGATTTCATAATGATTCTCTTAGGCTGGAGAGGTAATTCCATGTGATTTGGGTGTACATTTGAGTAATTCTTTACTAAGATGTTACTTATGTTGTTATGGATGATTATTTATACTATGTAGGACTTTGGTGAACATTTTAATTCACTTTTAGACTTAGAATAAATAGGGAATCAATTTGAGGATTTACATAATCAAGTTATGAAGTTCCACACCAAATATCAAGGCCATAGGACATGCCTTGAAGAGTGCATTAATAGAAGAGAAAAAGAAGATTAAATAAGTGATAGCTAAACTGTAAGTGATTTTGGTGATCAATTGGATGCACTTTTGGAGTTATAATTGATATGGAATCAATTTGAGTTTCAAGAACATCAGGTTATTGAAATTCACACAAAATTTCATGGCCAAAGGAAGAGTAGATTATACATTATAGCAAAAAGAACAAGAAGAATCGAAAGCTATAAGCACTAGAGAAAGCTAGAACAGGGTGAAGAGTAATTCTTTGTCACCCTCATGCATGTGCACAATTATGACAGTGAAGATTTTCTAGAAAACGTGTCTTTATGCATTTTTAAGTTTAGAAGGATATTTTTGGACATATATGAAGGTTGGAAACCTTAGGAACTACTACCAATCATTGGGGAACTTACAGGTAAAAATAGGTTTTTATGGTTCTATGGGAGAGAAACCTAGATTAAACATCAAGTTCTTCAAGAGCAACTCAACTTTCCAAATTTTCCAGCGTCAAGGAGGCAAGAGAGGAGTGTCCAACTTCAACTAGTTTTATTTCTTCTTCTCTTTTCTATCTTTTTTTATAGAAAAAATGTTAGTTGGGAGATTCACGGATATCATGTATGGCTAAACTCTTTTGTAAGAATTACTTTTTAAACTATTTTGTTGAAGTCTTCTTATTGATTCAACAAATGAATGTTTATGATATTTGTTGTGCTTTTATACCTTGTAATATATTGAGAGATTGAGCTAAGGAATCTGTGTTAAGTTGTACTATTGGTCCTAGATGACACCTAAGAGGGGGTAAATTAGGTTCTTAAAAATTTCTTCTCTCTTATTAAACCTAAGTATTTTGCCAATTTAATTAATTGTAGAAGATAAATAATAATTTAAGTAATTAAAATAATTAAAATAACTTAAACAATATAAAATAAATGTATAAAAGTAAAAGAGAAAAGGAAGAGAGATACAACAGATTTTTTCTGGTTTAGGGCAATCCAGTTGCCCCTATATCTAGTCCCCAACACCACTATTAAGATTTTTACGCTATGCAATTAAAGAAAATACAACTTTAGATTTACATTCCTTTTTCAAGGCTCAAGGATAACCTTTCACTCTCCCATTTGAAACTAAGGAATAACTTATTACTCCCTTTTCTAAGGCTAAAGGATAACCTCATAATCCTTTACTTTTTTAAGGCTCAAGAATAACCCTTACAAGAAGTCACTCACAAATTACACCACAAAATAAAAAATAATCCCAAGAAAGCTCAAATCACTTGTATAATTCTTTCACAAATTTTCTCATACATAAACCACACTTACACAACTTATTTATACCTATCTTAAAGCCTTATAGTAATTTATAGTCGTTTCCCAACATTCTAATTTACTAAATGTTATATTAGTTGCAAAATATTCCCGTTGCAAAGTTATTGTTGCTTTTTCATCACCATTCGGTCGACCTATCTCTCATTCAGTTGACCGATGGACTCATTCGGTCGACTTATGGCTCATTAGGTCAAACTATGTGTTACTGGTCTAATTAAGCAATATAAATGAATGAAAAATCTTTCCTAGACTAAACAAATGAGGCAAGTACACTTTGTATACAAGTAATATAAAATGGTGAAAATCGAGTATTGTACCCACTCGAAATCCAATTTGTAAGCAAATTAAGTTAAACAATTTATAATTAACTTAGAAACTCAAGATTTGAATGATTGGTAATTAAAGTAATGCAAGCAAGATAAGTAAATATGTAGGATGCAAAATGAACTAAATGCAACTAAATTTGACTCAAGAGATTAAAAAAGGTTAAGGTTTTAGACTTAATTTGGATTAGGTTTCCTAAATGACAACGGTGGATTGGTTTAGGACTTACCTCACTTAAACAAGTTACACCTAATGGTCATAGGCATCCCTTTTCTCTTTTACTCTTAATTAATCTACTTGGTCCATAAATTACTTAGACTAAAAGATATAAAACACATAAGAGGCCTAAAATCAAGGTTATTAATTCTAGGTGTTCTCACACAAGATCCTAAGACTTGGTCTACTCCTAGGTTTAAATGTGTTGCTTAATCGATTTTCTAGTAAAATAAATTCCAATGGTTATGAAACTCATTCACTTAAGGCTAATATCTAGTTGATCAAGCTAAATAAGCATTCAAACAAGAAAAAATTAATTCCACATAACCTGTCCTAATCCAGATCAGTCCATTTTATACCCTAGGGTTCTATGGAGTAAGGGAAACACAGCAACCAAAGAATGAAATGCAAAACTAGAAGGTGGAATCCCTAGGCTCGGTCGACTGAACTTTACCATTTGGTCAATGGACATTCACCATTTGGTCAATTGATTCTTCCTTATTATCTTCATTCAGTTGGCTGGTTCTTCTATTTGGTCAATCAAAAAATTAGTTGTGATTTATTCGATCGACCGGTGTCAATTCGATCGGCCTACCTTCCTTCGGTAGATTGATCCTCACCATTCAGTTGGCTGACCTCTTTTGATTCTTCATTCGATTGACCGATCCTCTTGACAGCTTTAAGTATCGAATGACTAGCCCTCTTTATGCTCTAATACAAACTCTAATTAGGACTAAATCTCCATAACATGCTCCAAAACCAACATACACTTGAAATTAGCACAAATAACTCTATATTAGTGTAATTAAAACATCAAATGGGCCAAAACATAACAAAGCATACAGTCAATCAAAACCACTGTAAAGTGCCCATCAACAACACCTCTACACTTGAATTGTTACGTGTACTCAAGCAACTTACTTGGATCTATAAAAGAAAATCTCATCAAATAATTTAAAAACAATTAACATATTCTGTCATTTCGGTTTCATAGAAAATCAAGTGTATGCAATCCTTCAAACTTAAGCAACTTAAGTATCAAACTACTACACATATCATAATCTTTTCATCAATGCATATAAAAAAAAATCAAAGGTAGATGCCATTTTTAAAAAACAAGCATAAAATTAAAATAGACTTTCCTAACGATATTCACTTGTGTTACTAAAGTGTATAAGGGTTATGTTTCACTCAAAACTTCCTCTAAAATACTACAATATCATAGGCTTGCAAATTCACCCATTTTCCACTACATAGAGTACATGCTATCATGGATCAAAAAGGCTTTTACTAAGGGTTGTAATGGGGCTTAGGTTAAGGTAGGGTAAAAAGGGAAAAGGTCACTCATAAGCATTCACAAAGCACTAAGTAACATGAGACAATCAAATAGACACTTTGAGATGTGCAAATAGAAACACGAGACTACAACTACTCATCATTATCCAATGCTACTGTTTGATATTTTTCTTTCTTCAATAATTTTTTTATAACACTAAACATAAAAGAAGAAAGTAGTAGCATAAATCAATAACAAATGAGTAGATGTACCTCTAAAGTATCTAAAAATAGCATATAAAGCAGCAATCCCTAAATCAGAGACATCAAAAGCTTACTCACTACTTTATTCAACTTGTGACAGGGTAAGGCTAAAAAGTTTTCAATTTTCAATGCAAGGTGATCAGTTCAGACACAAACAAGGTAAAAGGCTTAAAGGGGGTAACAAGGGAAAAAACAAATTGGTGGGTCATTTAAGCTAAGGGGTTCAAAACAAAAAAGGCCTTAATCATATCCATAAAGCATGCATCTAGTACTATCAAACAAGCTCAGAGCAAGTTCTGAAGGTAATCAACAAAGGGAAGCATCACACACAGCAAAGAAAATAAATGACTATGAAATACAGTCATATAGCTCAAGACCTCACATATGTTTAAATGAAAGCCATTAAAATTCCATACATTACCTCATCACTCAAGCATCGGTTATTGACTAAGTTAATGCAATCAACTACTTTAATCAATCCACATCGTTCATTATCCTCTCAAGTTGCCTAATCTAAATTAATGCATGCAACTCAATTCTCATTCCAACTAATTTGAAAAAATTATATGGTTAAAAATTCATCAAATTCAAATGTAAAAATTTGAAAAAATGGGATTCAAGTTAGCTACTAAAAGAGTCGTAACCATTCAAGTGTGTATCTGTCAACATTAACATCAACATCATAAACATTAGCATGCAAAAAATATTAATCCCCCCATACTTAATATGAACAATGTCCCCAATGTTTAAAATTTAAAAGCAAGAATAAAGGGTAGGGAAAGTGAAGGAGAAAGTTCTCTGAAAATTGATCATCCAAAGAATTTTGCACTACCAACCACATAAAACCTACAAAAGAACTCAAAAGAAGCACAAACTAACACAAAGCATTAAACCTAAGAAATGAAAAAGAAACAACCAAAAGGAAAACGAAAGAACAAAAAAAAACTACTAGCCTACTGAAAACAAACACTGTGATTAAGGGGGAGAAGAAGGGGAATCATAGAGGGTAATATGCTCCTTTGATTCATCCATAAACTTGGGCAGGTATAGTTTGGCTCACTATCCTTTTACCTTAAAAGGCTGTTAATTATCTCACTTCACCTCAAGAACCCCAAAAGGAAAGACTTGAATCACATCGAATGGACCATACCATCTTAACTTAAGCTTCCCTAGAAAAAGACGAAGGCGAGAGTTATAAAGCAATACTTGGTCACTTACCTTGAAGTCTCGTTGGAAGATCTTCTTATCATGCCATTTCTTCATATGCTCCTCATACCACTTCAAATTATGATACGCACCCAAATGAAACTCATCGAGCTCATGAAGTTGTATAAGTCTCTTAGCACCTGTAAAAGATAAATCAAAGTTAAGAAATTTTGTAGCCCAGTATGCATATGCTCTAACTCAACTGGAAGATGACAAGACTTTCCATAAACTATCTTAAATGGTGACATGCTTATGGGTATTTTAAATGCAGTCCTATATGACCAAAATGCATCATCTAGCTTAAAAGACCAATCCAGCTTAGAATCATTAACAACTTCTCTAAAATTTTCTTTAACTCCCTATTTGAGACTTCAACCTACCTACTAGTTTGAGGGTGGTATAGTATAGCAACCTTATGAGTCAACCTATACCTAGCTAAAAGAGAATAAAAAATTTTACTAAAAAAATGTGATCCCCCATCACTAATGATAGCCTTAGGTGTGCAAAAATTTGTGAAGATGTTTTTCTTTAAAAATCTGACCATAACCCTAGCTTCATTTGTGGACAATGCCTATGCTTCTACCCATTTACTAACATAATCAACTACAATCAAAATGTATTGATTGGAGTAAGTCTTAGGGAATGTTCCCATAAAATCTATTCCCCAAACACAAAATCCTCATAAACAAGAATTTTAGTCAATGGCATATCATGTCTCCTACCAATGTTTTCAACCCTTTGACACCTATCACAAGATTTGACAAATGCAAATGCATCCCTAAATAAGGCGGGCCAATAGAAACTTCACTCTAAGATCTTATGAGCTATCCTAGATGCACCATCATGTCCCC
>JAOXYD010161424.1:0-23932 GCA_028565735.1 Pinacopodium congolense | reverse complement strand
TCATTTTAAGAATGTTTTGACCATTTTCTATTTTAGTAGGAATGTATGGCCCTTCACTCACTATATCCCATAATTTAGCATTTGTGACTTGAAGGAAAAAATTCATCCTAGTTTTCCAATATAAGTAATAATTTCCATCAAAGAAAGGTGTCATACTAATGTTTTGACCCTTATGACTAGATGAACCTAGCAAATGTGCCATAATAGATGGATATTCACAGTTTCGCTAGAAACTAATGCAAATGTGAGATCAAGTTCTAATACCAATTGTAAGCCCTAAAGACACTTAAGAGGAGGGTGAATTGAGTCTTAAAACTTTTCTTAACAAATTTAAACTTAACACCTAGCCAATTTAATTTAATGAGATATGCACGAGTGAATACTAAAAAGATAACACACAATACGTAATAAGTAAAGAGAGAGAAAAGAAGGAAAAGACACATGGTTTGTTAAAGAAATTTACCTATCCTAAAGATATGCCACGTCTCCTCTCTAAATACTTTTAGATATTGCTCTTTACTACTGATTCAAATAAAAAACAATACAATCTTCTTCTAGGGTGAAAAGCAAACCTTATAAGACCAATATTTTACAACCCAAATTTGTTAAGGCAAAGAAGAGCCTAAAAACAAATACAATCTTCCTTTGTTAAGGTGAAGAGAAACCTTATGATCAATCTTTATATGGAAAAGAGGAGCCTTCATACACTTAACCAACAACAACAAATCAAGTAATCCCTTCACAAGTAACTAAGACACTTAAAAAAGTGTTTCACTTAAAGTACAATCAATCTAAAGGCTTCAATGCTTTTGCTAATGATACAAATGATCAATGACCCTAATGAAAGCTTAAACAAAAAAAATTTGACTAATTGATGCACTTAAAACAATGTATGATGATGAAAACACAATCTGAAAAACTCACACAAAAAAAACATGGACATATTTGATAGGTAAGATAGAAAATGATTCCAAACACCTAAACAAGTCTCTAAATATTAGTTAGATAGTCAATGATTCTCTTGAGGACTTAAAAAATAGAAAATAATAATTTGGAAGCAAAAAATTCTGATTTAAATGCCCAAATGTATTAATCAAGTCTAGTGCATATAATTTAGACAGTTTAAGGCAGTTTGCAAATTTGGACCCTAAATAGAATATATAAGTGCTCAAAAATTAAACTAAAAATCCATGGATAATCCTGAGATCATAAACAAATTAAACACAACAATTATGTACACCCAAAAATTGATTTAGATGTTCTAAAGATTCAGTTATCACAAGAACAAAAAAGTAGTGCTAGTTTAGGTGTATCTTTAAAGCTACTGAAATAACCTTAAACAAATTTGAAACAAAAATTAAACACACTCTATAAAACTTAAGCAATCTGAAAATAATTATTTCAAGATTTTAGAAACTGACTAAAATGTCCATAAATACATTGAAATTTATGACACGAAAGTTTGGATAGATTTGGTATCTCTGAAAAGAATAGACTTGAAACCTAAGAGATAATCTTCCAAAAATTGAAACAAAAAAAAAGTAGACAACCTCTAAGAACCTTAAGTAAATATAAAAACAAAATTTTTTAATTTTTTAAATAGATTAAGGTATTGAGAATTAATATCAAAGACAAATAAGAACAAACAAAATCTGTTTTCATGAGGTTTAAAGATAAAGCTCTAATCTATCAAAATAATCAACTTAAAAACTGAAACTATGATTAATTAAACTCATAAACACTTAATCTAAAAAAAACAATATTGTAATTAAACAAACAAATTAGAGTTGATAGGGATGAGAGAAAACTAATACAGTGTAATATGATGGCAGGATGAAGAGATGAGGAAGATGATCTTTCAATTTGCTTTGAGTGTACTTTTATTAAGTTGTTCTTATGATTTCAAAGGATTTGATGTAATCCCTAATCTTTAAGATGCAATACCTATTCTTTAAGTATTTTAGTGAGTAAGATATATATATATATTAGGAAGTTAAATATCTTATTAAAAATACCTCCTTATTAAACTACAGGAGATTCTACCTAGGTTTTAATGATGAAAAAATAATCTTGCTACTAATAATTTTATTATGTCTATTGTTTTGAAAAGATAGGATTGAAGAAAAAGTGTTCAAAATAGATTTAGATTGCACATCCAAAATAGATTTTATAGAAAATATAGTCATCATTAGACAAGCTATGAGGAGAATTATGTAATTTCATAATTTGGTATCAATTAGTAAAGGAGGAATAATGGTTACATAGCCTTTTTATTTCCAACAAAAGTGGAGAAGTGTGAGAGCATTTAAATAATAGATGATCTTTGTATTCCTATTCCCTTTTGTATAAATAGTAAACTTAGCTAATTGTGTTTAAATTGCCTTGGAATATGTCCAAGGGTGGCAATCTATTCTTGATAACAAGTTATAATAAAAATAAAGCTTTAGGAAACTTGTGTTTAAACCATACCACACTATCCTATTAGATCTTAGAGTTATGCCCTATGAAAATTACATGTTTGAAGCAATTGATGATAAAAATGGCATTTCTTATAACTTTTTTTTCATCTAAACCCCCTCCCCTAATCAAAATGGTATATTTTTAATTAAAAAAAAGAATAACACTTTAAAAGAAATGACTAAAACTACTATTAATGTAAGACCCCGAACCTAATTATGTTGTAATGTTTCCTAATTATGAATGTATATTGATGATTCTAGTGATTAAATGGATTCGGATGACCTTGTAAGGCGTTCCGATGGAATCGCGACGTCAAAATTAATAAAATAAGTTTCGAAAAAATTTTCTATAACCGGGATCTAGTTAGTCTGACCCAAGTGTCATTGGACCATCCCAATATCTTGCATACATGTATAGGTACATGTATAAGAATAAAATACATGTATAAAGTATGTATATACTATGCCATATGTAAGATGTTGATAGGATGTCATAAAGTGATGTTTAATGGATGCCATATGAAAGATGATGATAGGATGGCATAAAGTGGGCATTAAATGGACCTTTTAGACACTAATGAAGAGAAGAAGAAGAAGAACTCATAGACTTCTCCAAAACCAAGCAAAAATCCATTTTTCCTCATCTTTTTCTCTCCACTTACGGCTAGATATGGAATCAATGGTGGAATAAATGTTTAATATCTCTTTTTCTCTCCATCTTCGTGTTTGATGAAGCAAGAAGCATCAAGTTAGGTTTGGATGATTAGGTTGACTTTCTTTCTCTCATCTCTCATGTTTTCCCTCTCCCACACCATAGTTCCTAGATCATATTCAAGTGAAGGTGAAGGAAGGCTAGTCACTTGTTCTCATAAACTAGTAAGGCTTAAAGATGATTGTATGGTTTGCCTAATGGTTTATATGATTAGGAGTGGGTAAACTTATTGGCTAGAAGGATTCTGTTGACTTCTGTCTAGTTATTTGGCTATATCTTAAGTTATAGATGTCCACATGGAGCGATTTTTAAGGTGTGTGAAAGTAGACACATATAGATATAAGTTTTCGGTAGAACTTGAATTCTTGTTTTGACTCTAAGAGGTTCAAAATTTGACTTGAAATTAGTTCCAAAATTCTACCCCTAATTATGTATAGTCTGTAATATTTAAAGTATCACTCTTGGCTTTCTAACCATTTTTGCATAATTTTGGTGTCATTATAAATTTAATACAATGGAGAACATTTGGTTAGAAGACAAGTTTGCCTAAAACCCTAAGATACTAGGTCAAAATGGATATGCAATCTTGATCTAAAATTTTGTCATGTGCTCCTTATTTTAATCTTTATTTTAATGGTATAAGCCCTCTGGACTGGTATCAGTCTTTTAGCCATATCATGAACTAGAGACATCCAAATAAGATGATCTTAGGCTCGTTGGAAACTAAACACATAGGTATAGAATTGTTATGAGGATGTGGAGTTTAATTCTATCTCTAAGAAATTCAAATTCTGGCTTAAAGCTTATTCTGGAAATTCTCTCCCTGTTTTAACCAGTATGTAGTAATGTGCGTATATCTCTCTAAATACTACACTAATTTGCATAAAATTTTAGGCTTGAGAAAGATAAGACATGTAAAGAAAAATGTCTAGAAGAGCTTGTGACAAAAAAATCATGGGACCTATTTCTATTCGGTGAAGTAATTTTGTTCTGAAATCTGTTATACATGTGATGATGTTTTTGTGTAATGTTCTACATATGTTATATTATGTAGTAACTGGAAATTTAAGGAAAGAAGTCCCATATGCGTTGATTAAATGGTGACTTATGGCGATATTTGTCATATTATTATGATCTTGCTAAATAAGTGATATTTCCATAAAGGATAGGCACCAAATACATCAAGAGCTTGACGGAGAAACAAGAACCATAAGTATACCTTTAAATTGATTTCTAAAAAGTGAATGGGTTTTAAATTGACTTTTATTGGTTAAATCTATGAATTTTTTTAAGATGAGATGTACTGTGAATATTTTAAGGATTTTTATTGTGAATTTTTATGCGTGTTATGAATTAGGTTGAATTTGAACAAGTTATGTATGATTTTAGTTTTCAAGTTTTACTGTTGAGAGGATATTGCATATGTTTTGTCTTGATAAAGAAAAGGATTTGGCTTTGATTGACTTTGATTTTGACTTGTGTTGAATTGCCTAGATATAATTGCAATGGAAATCGCGATTCCTATATATTGAATTTGAGAAATACGCCCTGCCCATTACGTACAGAATGATAACAGCGTATAGCTATCACAGTTGTGTTAAATTAAGGAGAACCCATATGTTAGTTGATTTAATGTTAGCCTATGGTACGCTAAAAGGATATATGCCTATGTTATTACCAATCAGGCTACATCCTAACGTTCATGGCAGTGTTAGGGGACATCTGTCACTAACCTGGGTTAGTTGAGTTGTTAGTATGTCCATTGTGTCTCCCTCTGCACATATGGAGTATGTATTGTACTACACTGTTACAAGTGAGATTGTAACCATGTTATCATTGGTATGAGCACCATTATGAGTAAGTTCATAACAATCGGTACATGTTTCATGATCAAATTGCGAGCATAGGAAAGCAATGTAAATTGCGATTCGTAGCCTTAAAACCTAAGGGTACCATATGACTAAGAAAGGTGAACGATTTATAAAGAAAGTTTCTGAAGATGCTTTTAAGGAAAGAGATTTCAAATTGATGTATGTTTGTTTTAAATACACAAAAGGTTAAACTTTTATAACTATTTTAGACAAATGCATATTACTCACTAAGCTCGTTTAGCTCACTCTTTCTCCTGTTTTCAAATAACTTCCCAGGTGCTCACTCAGAGGCTCAAGTAGCTAGGACTCCACCGCAACTTTTGCATAGGCAACTTTTTCATTGTGCATATTGTATTTAATGTCTTCTATGTATAATATTTTTGTAAAAAAATTATGCACTAAATCCTTTTAAATGAATGCATGGTTTATATAAACTTTTAGAAATCAATGTTTATGAGTCAATGAATTCTTTGAACTCTTAATGTTGCTTCTGAGTGGACTTAAATGTCCTGAGTTGTAGTGGAGTATCTGTATGATGAATATAGAAGAGTTTTGAATTGTTTATAGGGTCTTGTAAATTTTTTGGTTTGGCAAACTACAGTCGTTATGCTGCCAAATTTTTTTAAGAACTTTTACAAACACTTTCTAAAACTCCACTACTTATATTTAATGAAATACAAGTCAAGACATGTTAAATATAATTGAAATAAGGCTTAGCTTCATAGAGATATTTCTATTGGGATTAAGATAATCGACTGGAGGGTTTGCATGGAGTATCGGGCAGGTCACTTAGTCCGATAAGACGGGATCCTATAAATTAATGAATATGAATTACCTAAATATTTTTAGGTCCAAGCTATAACATGTGTTTGTCATATAATCAATAGGGTGTACATTAGGCTTACATGGATAAAACCTTGTATGAACTTTGGCTTAATAAGAAGCCCATGATTAGCTATCTCAAAAGTTTTTGTTATAAATGTTATATCTTGAACATTGAAGACAATATAGCTAAATTTTACTATAAAATGGATGAAGGCATTTTTATAGGATATTCCTTGAATAGTACAAGTATATAAAGTGTTTAATAAGAAAAATCTTGTCATTAGGGAATCCATACATAGTGTAACTGATGAGACTATCCTTCTTGAAAGCAAGAGAAGCCTTGAAGATGTTGATGTAAGATTATCCAAAGATTTTAAGAATTTGGTCATTAAAGAAGAAAAGGAGGATAGTTAAGCTATCTCAATTGTTGATCTAAGTGAGGGAAGCAAGAGGATGAGGAGCTCCAAAAGGGTTGTAAATACAAGAAGGATTGTCTATCAAACCAAATTCTAGGTGATAATAAATAAAGGGTAAGAACTCGTTCTTTCTTTAAAAATAAGCTCATCTTACATTCGTTTCAAAATTTAAGCCTAAGAATATAAAAGAGGCATTTAGTTATGAACATTGGGTTTTAGTTATAAATAAATAATTAAATCTATTTTAAATAAATGTGGTGTACATGTTAAATCATAGGTGCAAAATAGGTCTTTAAGAAAAAGGTAGATGATAAAGGTAATATAATAAGAAAAAAGGCTAGGTTAGTAATTAAAAGACATAACTAACAAGAAAGGATAGACTATGAAGAAACTTTGGCACCTATAGTGAGGTTAAAATCATTTAAGCTTTTACTTGCATTTGCATCCTATATGGGCTTCAAACCTTTTTAAATGGATATTAAAAATGATTTATTAAATGTTTTTATTCATGAAGAGCTTTATGTTGACTAACCTTTTGGTTTTGAAAATCATGGTACACTTGATCACATTTTCAAACTCACTAAAGCTTTATATGGCTTAAAATAGGCACCTAAGGCATATAATGGCTTTAATAATAAAAAATTAGATACAACTTTGTTTATTAAAAGGGATAAATATGATATCTTAATTATTTAAATATATGTGGTTGATATCGTATTTGGTGCTCCTAATGAGTGCTTTTGTAAGGAATTTTCAAAATGTATAAGTAGGGAGTTCATGATGATGATCATGATGGTTAAGTTATATTTCTTCCTTAGGCTTTAAATAAAATAAATGAAAGAAGGAATTTTTGTCAATTAAGCTAAACATACCAAAGAGTTTAGTGATTTGGAATGGACCAAATCAAAATTTTAGGCACACTTATAAGCACATCAACCAAGCTAAACAAAAATGAGGAAGTTAAGCCAGTAGATGTCAAAATTTATGATAGGAAGTTTATTATATCTTAGAACTAATAGACTTGATATCATGTTTAGCATATTTTTGTGTGTAAGGTTTCGAGCATGTCCTAAGGAATCCCATTTATTAACTATTAAACGCACCCTTAGGTATTTATGTGGTATAATGAATTTAGTTCTTTGGTATTTTAAGAACATATTTTTAGATTTAGTTGGATATTTGAATGCAGACTATAAACATAGTTTATTATATAGGAAGAGTATATCTAATGCATTAGTCTTATGGTCTAGTAAATAATAAAATTCAGTTGCTTTGTATATGACAAAAGTTGAGTATGTTGCAATAGGTAGTTATTATACACAAATCTTACAGTTTAGGTAGTAACTTAGAAATTATAACATAGGTGTGATAATACTAATGCCATTTATTGGAAAAAAATACCATTAAACATTCTAAAGCAAATCAGATAGAAATTCAATATCATTTTATTATAGATCATATGCAAAATGGTGATACTGAATTATAATTTGTTTATACAATGTGTCAATTATTTGACATTTGTAGAAAACCAATGAATGACGATAAGTTGGCAAGATTAGAACAGAGTTAGAAATGATAGATGGTAATTCTTTATTATTTTCTCCTTTTACATTTTTATGTTTACTTTTTTAATAATTTCAAAGTTCGGGAGACTATTAAATGATATTATATTAAATTATTTAAAGAGAGATCGATTAATTTATTTAAAGGGAGTTTGTATTTTGAATAGTATGCATAAATTTAAGGAGAGTTTTGAACTTCAATCAACTTAGGGTGAGCTTAAGTCTTTTAAGCTTTTAAAATGATTTTTGTGTTTGAGTTTTTTTCAATACTATAATAAGGCTAGGTTTTAATGAAACTAAGCTTGAATATGAATGTGATTATCTTGTTAAATTTGTTATTATATGAAGGGGAGAGAGTTTACAAGTGGTCTTGAGAGAGCTTCACTGGTATTAAGAAAGTCTACATGGTATTGGAAAAAATGTAGTATTTATTTTATCTTTATATTTTCTTAATATCACATAGTTTTGTCATCTTTAAAGGAAGAGATTGTTGAACTAAGGAAGGTTCTACCTAGGTTTTGATGATTACAAAACAATCTTGCAAGTACTTTATTTTATTATGTTTGATTTTTTGAAAAGATAAGTTTGAGAAAGAAGTGTTTAAAGCATAGAATTTATAGCTTTAAAGGTTAAATGTAAGTCATGAAGAACAAAGTAAAAGGACTTAAAACCAAGATCAAGATAGATAGTTGTATACATTATATCTTGTAATTTTTGTTGTAATCGTTTCTTGATTATCTCAAAGTGATTTATGAGCTCAAACTTTACATGAAAAATACACTTTTTGATTTATGCATTTAGGTTGCATAATCAAGAGAAGTTGTGTAGGGAATGTTTTCAAATGGTAATACACTAAAAAAAATTTTGGGAAAGTGTTTTGAAGAGTGCTCGAGTTCAATTTTGTGAAAAAAAAAGTGTTTGGATATGTTTGGATATGTTTTGGGGATGATTGCATTTTAATATGAACTAGTTGACCAGTGGTAATCAATTAGTGACTTGTTGATTGATGTGTTTAAGTAGTCAACCTATGTGATGATTTTGCAAGCATTAGTTTATCAGTAGGTTAAAATGTTAACTAGTAAGTGTTATCGAGTGGTCAATCAGTGATGTGTAAGATTAGGTTCCGAAGACTGGTTTCAATAATAAAAAACAAATTAAATGAATTTTTATGTAATTTAACCTTAACAAATGGCTAGTAGGCTAATTTTCAACTATAAATAGTGTAGTGGAGTATATGTTAAGCATCCAAGTGAAGTAAAACTAAATTCAAAGGCATTTGAGTGATTGTTTAAGTGCTTTGGTAGAGTGTTTTTGTTAAGTTAATGGCATTCGTCATTTTGTTTATTTGAGAGTCGCTTAAACACTTTTATTTGATCAAGTGAGCATTTTTAATTGTATTTTTGGGGTACTTTAATTGTGGGATTATTAAATTATAATGGGTTATTATTGTCCTATTGAAAAAGTGAGTGGGTGTATAGGGGTTGATCTTCACCCTTTAAAAAAGATATTGTTAGTGAAATTTCCATCTAGAAGTCAGAGAGTAGACATAGGTAGGGATTGTGCACTGAACCGCTAAAAAATTTGTTTATGCCTCTCTTCTCTTTACTTTTTATTTTTCAACTTTATTTTATTTCAAGTTTTATTATTATATTGTTTATCGTATTTTTTTAATTCTAAATTTCATTAAAAGAGTAATTTTTAATTAGGTGTTTAAGGTCATTCCTACTTCAATTTTAAATCATAATATAATCTTAAACAAACTTATAGGTAAGTTTACTTATCACAAATAATATAGTGAATCAAAAAGATTCCAAATCATCGTCCCATGAGGATTTAACTGCAACTATTAAGTCACTTATATTACAATTATCTAGAGAACTCAAAATAATTAATTGAATTAAATTAAAAACTACTAACTAACTAAATCACTTTTAATTAAAGTAAAGAAATAAAATTAACTAATGAGAATTACTAAATCCAAATGTATAACTCAGATTTTTAGGTTTTGATTATTTAATTAAGTTAAAAATGATAGTATTACCTAATCTAAATTATCTTCACTAAATCAAGACATGATTATGGTTAAGACAATTTCCTATCTCTATTAGTCTTTTTTCGTAATTTGATCATGCAATGAACTTAGGTGATAACCTTGACACTTAAGAAGTTTAATCCTAAAATTACTTATTTCATAATTAAAACCCTCACAATTAACTAGATTTTGATCATGCACTTATTTAAATTATGTTGTTTATTGATTTTTCTAATATATAAGGTAGATTTTATTTATGTCTCTATTTTAAGTGGCCATCCTATTATAGAGAATTAAACACTCAACTAAATAAATATTGGCATATACATCATGTAAAAGCATACACATCATGTAAAAGTACTCAATTGAAACATCTACTAACTTTTCCTTAGATAATAAACAAATTCGTTGCACATATTAATAAAAAAAACCAAAGTATAAGATATAAAACACACATATATTGATGAAAATGAAAATAGAGTTAAATACAATAAAATTAAAAGTTTGGAAAGAAACATAATGTTCTCTCAACTAATTTCAAATTTTAAATCACGGGCTTCAACTCTTTAAATCCTTAAAATCTATCTTGAATATCGAATACAATTTATTTAAAGCTAAAACTATTGAAAACCTAAAGATAAACTGAAAAGAGAGGAAAACAATAACTAAAATCTACTGAAATTTGGCAAAAGATGGCTACAAGGTCTCCAAAGATTGCTTATATATGTCTCAGTTTGGTTTAGGATTGACTTGTATATGAATCTTCAAATTATCCTTTGAATCCTTGCTAGAACACACCTACAGAGACTTTAATAGCCTTTAAAATTAAGGACCAATTGCATCATTCACCACCCATGTTATTCTCCTAATCCGCACAATGGACATCAATGGTGGCCTACTCAAATATTAATGGTGCCATTAATAGATTGTGTTATTCTTTTATAGTGACATTAACAATGGGTGAAAGGTGACAATAATGGCGCCAATAAAGACACTTATTAATCTTCTAGAAATTGCTCCACACTTTATCTTTTTTTCACAAAACACTTTTTTTTGGCATGATCCTACAAAATAAATAATATTACACATAAATTGGATAATTTAACACTAAAATAGCGGTAAACATGCAACAAATCACATCCAAAAATTGTATAAATTATATCCCTATCAATTCTTCACACTTGAAATGTTGCTTGTCCTTAAGCAACTAAATTCACCATTCAATCTCAAGTAGAAAATAATTATGGGAAAATATCAATCTCATCAAGCATAACCATTAAAACTTCTTCATTTGTCATTCAATCATCAAAGGTCATCTAGATGTTATGCAACCAATTACTCATATCAATTTTCAATTGAATTTAATTTACTTTAGACTTCTTCAAACTTCAACTTAATTCACAAAATTGAAATTCATGGATAAAATGAATACACTAGTAATATGTTCCAATATTTAAACATATTCACATCATTCATTTATTTATAAAACTTAACTTGAACTATGAGCTTTTAAGGTTTGACTAATAAATCACCTAATCCTTTTACAATAAGGTAAACACCTTATCGTGAATACATCAGGTTACTCAATTTGGTCACATCACTAACCGGCTACTAGCACCACTTTTTAATTTTGACCTTTTTATTGGTGTGAAGCTAACGGAGTGAATTTAACTTTGCTGATTTATTAATAAAAACACAAAAATTATATAATTTATTATTTTTCTTCTTTTTTATGATAACATTACTCAAAAGAAGCCACAATCACCTATACATATGCATATTACACAAAGAAAATCATAATGTTCATCAATATTCATCTTTCAAAGTTATGAAGTAAGTTAAAGTCACCTGTTTAGAAAAAATCCTAATCAATCACATAAACACCTTGAATCACCAAAGAAATTAAAATAATAAAGAATAATTTCAGTAATAAGCTTTAAAGAAAATAAATTTCCAAAATTTCTTAACCATTGAGAAATTATGATAAAATTGATATCATTTTTAGATTCACAATAATATCAAGTGTAAGAAAATTGAATTCTAGTTCCCTCCCCCATAATTATAATAACATTGTCCCCAATATTCAAAAAGCAAAAGAACACAATAAGGGGAAATTAGGGATGGGAATACTTTCCTAAATGATAAAAGACATGTTATGATTCCGTTTATACATGGGAGATTGTTTACAACTAATCATGATAAAAACAAAACAATAAAGTAAAAACACATAAAAGAAAATAAACAAAAGTAACTACCAAAAAAAAAACATAAAACACACATTTTTTTAACCTACATTAATAAGGATCATGAAGTACAAAGGTCTTAGTGTGTTCCTCTACTAAGTGTATAAAGTTTGGCTCACTGCCTATTAACCTTAACCTTGTTTTCCAATCCACTGTGTTAAAAGGGTAAATCTTGGTCTTCTCAAATGGGTCAATCCATCTAGATCTCAATTTCCCAAGAAAGAGTTTCAACCATAAATTGTAAACTAAGACCTTGTCACCTACCCTAATCTTACGAAGTAAGATATGCTTATCGTCCCATTTCTTAACTCTCTTTTTGTATAATTTAAAGTTCTTATAAGCATCCAGTTGATATTCTTCCATCTCATTTAACTGTAATAGTCATTATTCACCCATATGCTTTAAGTCAAAGTTTATAAATTTAATGGCTCAATATCCTTATACTCTAATTCCACCAGTAAGTGACAAGCTTTTTCATATATTAACTTGAAAAGAGATATACTAAGGGATGTTTTGAAGGCACTATGATAGGCCTATAATAGATCATCCAACTTTTATGAGTAATCCTTCATTAATGAACTAATGGTCTTTCTTGGATCTTCTTAATTTCATGATTGGATACCTTAACCTAGCCACTAGTTTGAAGATGGTAGGATGTGACCACTTTTTAGGTAACATCATTTTAGTTAGTGACTCGCCAAATTATTTATTGTAGAAGTGTAATCTCCCATCACTAACTATGGCCTCAAGTGTCCCAAATCTCGTAAATATGTTCTTTTCAAAAACCTAATCACAAACCTTGATGTCATTTATCACTAAAGCTAATGTCTTAACCCATTTGCTTATATAATCCGTAACTACCAAAATGTAATGATTTGAGTATGACTAAGGGAAATGCCTCATGAAGTTAATGGGTTAAACATAAAAAATCTCATGCGCTAGGATATTGTTTAGCGGAATCTCATGTTTCCTCAAAATGTGCCTGACATTTTGATAATTTTCACAAAATTTTACAAAATGAAACACGTCCCTAAATAAGATACATCTCTAAAAATCACATTCTAACACCTTGTGCACTATCCTAGTAGCCCCAAAGTGTTCCCTAACTTCTCTAAAATGATGATGACTAAGTATAAAGGGAACTTCATCGTCACATATACATCTAATAATGATCCTATTGATATAAATCTTGTACAAGTAAGGGTCATTCTAAATGTAATGCTTAATCTTAGATGGAAACTGTTTCTTTTGTTAACACGAAAGATTAAACGGAAAAATACTACTAGCCAAGTAATTAACTATGTTAACATATCATGCGACTGTCATAAGGGCTATTAACTATTCTTCTTAAAAGATTTCTCTGATATCTTGGTCTTATCCTTGCCCATTACTTCCTCACTTAGAGGTAATAGGTGATCCATCATAAAATTTTTTACCCCCTTTTTATTCTTGATTTTGATGTTAAAATCCTATAAGAGGAGGATCCATTAAATTAATCATGACTTATCATCAAACCTATTCATTAGGTACTTGATGGTAGGATGGTCTGTATAAACTACTACTTTGGTTAACACCAAATATGACCTAAACTTGTCTTTCCTTTATCTAAGCACTACACCTATTGTGTATCTGCTTGTGTTGCACATCGACTATAATGAAGAGAGCAGTTAAGACCTAAGAATTAGTTTACTAGTGAGTTTTTCCTTTAAAAAATTAAAAGAATGAATGAAATCTCTATTAATATTGAAAATTAACATCCTTAGCCAGTAAATCACTCAAAGATTTGGTGTTCTTAGATAAATCCTTTATGAACTGTCTATAGAACCTAACATGCCCTAAAAATCTTCTAATTATTCTAACAAAGTTGAGGGAGTTGAGTGATTACTTCAATGTTATCTAGATCTACCACAATGCCCTTGCTAGATCTTAGGACTTACACCAATGCACTTTTGCACCATAAAGTAACATTTCTCTTAGTTCAAGGCTAAATTGGTATCTTCACATCTCTTCAACAACTTATATAAATTCTCTAAACAGTAATCAAATGACATGCCAAAGATAGAGAAGTCATCTATAAAAACCTTAATGCAAATTTTTATTATATCAAATAAGATCACCATAATATAGCACCGAAAATTAGCTAGGGCATTAGACAAACCAAATGAAATGGATTAATATGCAAAAGTGCAATAAGGGATCCGTCCCACTCTCTGGCCCAACAAATAAGACCTGAATTTATCCAACGTAAAAACTACTGCAAGAAGTTCTTTTTCTGTAGTTATGTAGTTTGCTTGAGCATCTTTCAAAATCTTCGAGGCATAATAAATAGCATGAGGGATCCACTCCACTTTCTGGCCCAGAACCACAAAAATAGCATGGTTTAAGGCATCATACATGAGCTCAAATGGCAGACTCCAATCTGGATGTTGTAAGATGGGTGTCATGACCAACTTCTCCTTTTAGGCATCAAACATCTTCTTGCACTGTTCATAAAAACGAACTCCTTGTCCTTCTGAAGCAACCTATATAATGGTTATGCAACTTTGAAAAGTCTTGAATGAACCTGCGATAAAACCTTGCATGGTCAAGAAAAGAGCGAACCTCCCACATAGAAACAGGGTAAGGCAAAGAAGAGACAAGGTCTATCTTGGCTCTATCAACCTCAAGACCCATAACAGAAACCACATGTCCTAAAATTATCCCTTGTTGAACCATAACATAACACTTTTCATAATTTAGAACAAGGCTAGTTTCAAGACATCTTTTAAGTACCAAAATGAGGTGATCTAGACATTGTTCAAATGAATCCCCATGCACAGTAAAATCATCCATAAAAACATCAATGATTTTCTCAAGGTACTCAGAAACGATACTTACTATGCACCTTTGAAAAGTGGTGGGGGTATTGTATAATCCAAAAGGCATTTGTCTATATAGAAAGGCTTCATATGGGCATGTAAAGTCCGTCTTCTCATGGTCCTCCAGAGCGATAGCTACCTGAATATAACTTGATAAACCATCAAGAAAACAATAATAAGCACAAACAACAAGATGCTCTAACATTTGATCAATAAAGCGTAGAGGAAAGTGGTCCTTTCTACTCATCGAGTTTAGTTTTCTATAATCCACGCAAACTCGCCAACCATTTTGCACTTAAACTCAAGATCCTTAAGGTTGTCTCAAGTGCCCATATTTCTTCCTTGAGGTCCTCTTAAAACTCAAACCTACTTTACCAATAACTAGATATCTTTTTCTCCAATAGGGTAGTTAAGGCTACCTCCAAAAGGTCACCTGTATAAACAAGAGACCAATGTTCCACCAAAGAGTCAAGAATATCTACATTGGCTATTGAATCACAATCTAATGGATAGCACATGATATCAAAGATATTGAAATGGATCTCCTCCTCATCGAACTCTATAGTCAACACCCCATTGTGTATAAAGATCTTCGTACGATATGTCTTCTAAAATGGTCTACCTAAAAAATTGTTGAAGGACTAAAAAAGTCCTCATCCTACATATCTAACACACAAAAATTTTCAGAAAAAACAAGCTCATTAACCCGAACCAAAACATCCTCAATAACCCCCTCATGGTATGTGTTAGATCAGTTATCCAATTAGATGATAACACAAGTATCCTTTAATGAACCAAGATTAAGAGCTTTAAAAATAGATAAAGGCATGACATTTATCGAAACTCCTAAATCTAACATGAATCTTTCATGCCTCATATTACCTATATTGCAAGGAATGGTAAAAATACCTGGATTATTACACTCGGGGGGTAGCCTCCTCTATAAGACTACTGATACATTACCCCCCACACTGATCTTCCATCTCCCCTCAGTTTTTGCTTGTTGGTGCACAACACTTTCAAAATTTTAGCATATCACGGAACTTCCTTAATTGCTTCCAAAAGAGAGATATTAACTTCCACCTTACAAAATACCTTTAATATTTCCTTTTCATTATTAATGTCCCATTCATCCTTAGATTTTAGTACCAATTTATTACCTACAATTTTTATAGGCATGGTAATTTCTTGTAATACTATTTTCTATAACTTAAACATTAACCATAAGGAAACATTTCCTCTTAGTTTTCTAATATAAGTAATTTTCCATTAAGAAAAAGGTCTCTAATTGTGTTTTAACCTTTATATTGATGGAGGGGGCAAAGGTATTCATGTGTAATGTATCTTTATTCACTAATTTGTTAAAATTAAATTAATGTGAGACTTAGACTCTGATATAACTTGTTGATCCTAATTGATACTTAAGAGAGTGGTGAATTAGATTCTTTAAAATTTTCTAAGTTTATTATACCTAATTACATAAACCATCTAAACAAATTGTTGAACCAATGAGGCTTCAATCATGTGTTTTGATGATGAAAAAACATTATTATTACTAATATTGGAGTTTTTTTATGAGTTAATAAGACAAGTTGATGCAAGTATGAAAAATCATGTCTTAAGCCAAGGTAGAAGAGCCTTTATAAAGATAATAAATGAAGGAATAAGCATTAAAGAGTTAAAGTGAGGATCAAAAGAAGAAGATTAAGTTTATTTAGGTTTAGGCGTGTCTTAGTATGTAGTCCTAAACTTGATATTAATCAATACTTGAAAGAGCTCTCACATTTGCATGACAGATTAGCATATAGGATTTGAATCATGTTTCTAGTCACTAATTCAATTTAATTATGGCATTGATTTGTTAGGAATTGATTTAGAAAGGCATATAGACATCATGTTGCATAATCAAGAGGTAATGTGATGAATTATATTAATGTGTGCCTCTTGATGAGTTTAAGTTAATTAAATTGTTGATTAAATTCATTTACATGTGTTTGAATTTGTTTGAACATACTTGTGACATAATTTTTGGTTTATGGAATGTTTGAAAAGTTTTTACAGTTGTTTAAGATTGAAAAGTCTCATATCATAGCAAATTCATCTTTTTGAAGTTAATTAAATCATGTTGATTTGTTATATGGTCTCTAATTATATCTTAAGACTTGTTTGAAGTCTTATTTTATTCTTGGATAATAATTAAAATTCTTTGGATTTTTTTAAAGTTGGTATAGGTCCTTCTCTAATGGCTACTTGTTTCTTTATTTAAAATTACTTGCTTCCTTATTTAGAATTAATTCAAGAAAAACCCTAAACCAGCTAAGAAAAATAGAGAGAAGCAACAAATACTTCCCAACATCTTACTAGACCTCTCAATACTCTCAACACACGTTTTCAAAGCTTTCAAATCAAAATTGAAAGATCATCTTCCTCGTCTCTTCAAGCTACTACTACATTGCACTCTTTCGCTTTTCTCTCATCCCTATCATCTCTAGCCTATTTTTTTAATTACGAGATTATTTTTTATATTAGATTAAGTGTTTATTAATTTAATTAGTCATAGTTTCGATTTTTTTAGTTTATTATTTGATAGATTAGAGTTGCATCTTTCAAATTCATTAAAACATATTCTGTTTGTTTTGATATGTCTTGGATATTGATTCTCAATATCTTAATCTATCTTAAAAATTTCGAAATTGCGTTTTTCTATTTACTTAAAGTTACTAAATATTTTCTATTTTTTTCTATTTTTAGAAGATTATTTCTTAGGTTTCAAGTCTGTTCTATTCAGAGATACCAAATCTGTACATATTTTTCTGCCATAATTTTTAATGTTCTTCTGGACAATTTAATCAGTTTCTAAAATCTTTCAATAATTATTTTCTAATTAATTAAGTTTCCTAGTGTGTGTTTAATTTTTTTTTCAAATTTTTTGAAGGTTATTTTAATGGATGTAAAAATCATTTTCCAGACACACTTGAACTATCATTATTTTTCTGATCATGTGCTAACTTCATATTTTGATTATCTAAATCAGTTTATGGTGTGCAAAATTTTGGTAATTAGTTTTTTTATGATCTCATGATTATCCAAGTATTTTTATTTTATCTGTTTAGCACTTATATCTTTTTTTTAGGGTCCAAATTTGTAGTGCCTTAAACTGTTCAGATTCAGTGCACTTGGTTTCATTCATATATTTAGACATTTAAATCAGATCTGTTTACTTCCATATTATTGTTTTCTATTTGTTTAAGTCCTCCTGAGCATCATTAGCTAACTAAATAATTTTTATAGGCTTGTTTAAGTGTTTGGAAGCATTTTCTATTTTATCTATAAAATATAGTTGTTAGGTTACTCTTAACCTATAGAAAACAAGATTTGAGTTGTATTAATTATTGAATTTGAATTGGACTATTTTACTCCTTGTATTTGCATTGACATTACGTAAGGTATTGGCATAGCATTAGTTGCATTTGAAGCTCTTTCTTGAATTGATTTTGATCAAGTTGTTGATAAGCTATGTAAACTTGAGTAAAGGCTTTGGTAGCCTAAGTATGGGGTTTGTTTTGTGGGAATCAAAATAGTGTATTTTGATTGTGATTCTAAATGGTTACTCTTCACCCATTAGAAAGTAAGATTGGGTGGGTTCCTCTTGACCCTAAGAATCAAGATTGATTGGGTTCCTCTTGACCCTTATCAATCAAGATTATATTATAATTCTCTTGACCTTGATTAACAAGATTGTTGTCAGGGTTACTCTTTACCCTAGAAGAAAGATTGTAATTGTTTTTTATTTGTTAGTAAAGAACAATATCTAACAAGTAATTGAAGAGGAGACGTAGCCTATCTTTGGGGTAGGTGAACTTCTTTAACAAACTTTGTGTCTTTCTCCTCCCTTCCTCTTTATCTATTATTTATTGTGTGCTTGGTTTATTGATTTGTTTGTTATCTATTTGGCATTCCCTTTTGAATATCTCAGTACATTGATTTGGTTTTGGTGATGAGTTTTTTTTGTTAAGAAAATTTTTATTACTCAATTCACCCCCTCCCTTTAATGCCTTTAGGGCTTACACAAATATTTGGAAGCTTAACAAAAAATATAAACAACATACGATAATGTAAAAATTGAAATAAAAGAGTAGGGCAAGAAGATGTAAACCAAATTTATAGTGGTTTTTTGTCAATCTCTATAGCTATATCCACTCCTTAACACTTTGTTGGTTATTTCACTATCTTAAATATACTTGTACAGCAATTGGTCCCTTTTTCAAAGGATTTAAGGTAACCTTTACAACTTCTTAATTCACAACTCACAACCCTTAGAATACACTTTAAGATATCTCACTTGACTCAAAATATATTTAAGGACTCACAAATCACTTGAAAATGTATCCATAAAGACACATTTGAAGCAATACCAAAAGTCAACTAAACTTCACTAAAAACCATTCAAAAGGCTTCAATTCACACTTATACGTGTTTTTTTTAACTCTTGGACGCATTACAAACTACCCAGTGCACCTATTTTTAGTGAAAATTATGATAACTAGCCATTTTTTACCATTGTACAACGTTAAAATTCATTTATTTCATCTTCCCTTCTTTTCGTTTCTTTTCTTTTCTTTTCTTTTCTTTTCTTTTTTTTTTTTTGTCTGTTGGTGCTCAATTCCCACATATATCATTAACTAGTATAATGCATCAATTGACCATAAATTTTCACATATTAATCGATCAACTAAACTAATTTATCCATAAATGGTGGTTGACTAGCCCTTATGCTTACTACCAAACACTTCCAAATTAAACCAAAACAATTACCAACACTTCAAACATTTTATAAACTCAAGCACACAACAAAAACTTCCCAAAAAATAGTTTGAGCCCTCTTGTGATTATACAACCTATATATATTAACTAATCATGAATGCAATTATGTATGATTTGAGTCCTTTAAATATAATGATAAAACCATGTAAGACTTACATTAAAAATTACAATATTAATTGTACTCAAACTCTAACTTGGTCTTCAAAATTAATTTTTTTCAACTTGATCAACATATGCTCCATTTAAGCTCTGAGACTCCCAAACCTATCTTTTCAACATATGTTCAATTACCTATCTTTCCAAGACCTTAAACACAACAAAATAATTAATACCAAGATTCTTTCATAAAAACAAGGTAGAATCTCCCTTAGTTCAACAAGAATTATTTTTTAAGAGTTAACAAATTGTTCAATAGTATTAGTGCTTCTGGTTTGTTTCTAAAACCCTAATGTCTCATAAACATTTTCCTTAATAATGAAAGAAATTGATTCTGAAGTCACATATTTCTTGACATGTTCTTTCAAATATTTCATTTTACTATACTCAATATAACTATAAAAATATAACCTTATATGATGGGTCCATTATCATAATAAGTAAGCCAAGGTGACATTCATATAAATGATTTACTTAAATTAAAAGAAGATCTTCATGTTCCTAAACTGTTTGTAATCCTTATTTCTTTTTAAAAAGTTTACTACTGATTCAAATTTTCAAGTAAGATTCTTCCCTTAATATTATGTTTTAGTAATAAGGCACAAAGAGGAAGACTGGATGTGTAAGTGAAAGAGATAAGCTTTACTACTTGGAAGACCAATTTCATAGAATAGACGAAAATTCCTTACCTACATCATTCCTTTTTAAGTCTTATATATCAAATAAAGAAAAAAAATTGTTGTCTTGTCACTTTCTATCTTTCACTATCCTTAATATAGTGCTTCCTTCATTATTCAAATAGCCAACTATTGAGTCCTTGTTTCATTACCATGACAATGAACTTGCAAAGTATAAACATCTTTTTTCATAATTTAATATTCCATTTTTCCATCCACTTACTAGGAGTTTTTTTAATTTGGATAATATTACTTTTTTTTAATTAAGTCTCTTTTTCAACATTGTCATCATTAGGGGGAGATTTCAAGTGAAGATATAAAAAGGGATTTATTTTTATTGATTTTTGTTGTAGTTTATTTCAATAATTTTAATAAAAATTATCTAGTTTGCTTATATTCATTCTATTTCTTTTAAATAAATATCAACAATTAAGTCACCTAAGTTATGTGGAATGATGAAGGATAATAAAGAACAAATTTGGCTACTATAAGTTTATTCTAAGAGCCAAGAAAATCCTTCAGCTTGTGCATATATAATCTTCCCCTCGAATAACTGTTCAAACATCAAATTCATTGAAAATATCATACCATAAATTGACCTTTTTATAACTGATTGATAAATCTAACCAATTATGTAACATTGACCTATCAATTTCCCTTAGGAAAAGAACCAGAACTTGCAAAAGAAAGTTGTTACACTTATTAATGATGTAAACCAAGACATGTCTTAAAGTTATAAAGTCTTTCTTAACAACCTTTACGATATTCCTATTAAGAGATTTATTCGAGGCATTGTAAAACAAAAAGTGGGAAGATGTTATGAAAGTGGAGATGGAATCTTTAGGGGAAAAAAGCATATGAGTTGGATAATTACTGAAAAGGATTAAGCTAGTTAGATGTAGATGGGTTTTCATCATGAAGTACAAGTTTTATAGTTTCATAGAAAGATATAAAGCAAGGTTGGTTGTCAAAGGGTATATTCAAACCTACGATATTAATTACCGGGTAAGTTACAAAAATTTAAAACTTTAGTTAGTTTTGCAATACTAGCCAGAACTTTAAAAAGTGGCAATTAAATGCTTAAACTTTCAAATTGTTTCAAAAATAATTTACTGTTAATGATTCCATAAACAATGTACACATGCATAACACATAAAAGTCACATGGACTCTATAACATTTAAGTAATTATGTATCAAAATTTTACATGTTATAAATGTAGTTCAGTTGGTAGAAAATCACTTTGAAAATCCTAAGGTAGGATTTCAATTTTTACAACCATAATTTTATTCATTTTTTCCCTTCAAACGACACCATTTTTCCCTAAATTTAAAATTGCATCATTTCTAGTTTATCCTCCTCCTTCTCTTCTCCTCTCTCTCTCTGTGTTTCTCATCCCTAAAAATAAACTCTCTGTAATGCACTTCTCCACCATCACTCTCACCATCGACACTTCTCCTACTTAATATCCTCAAAGCTTCTGGCATGTCAACTAATAATTACATAAACATCAAAAAATCTACCAGTGAAATTACCTTAACCAAAAATTCACCAAAAATTTCTTTCCTTTCTTCCTTTTCTTTCTCTAAAACTTCATGAATTGAGAAATCACTATGATTCTATATAATCCCATCAAATATTTTCGATTTCTTCTCCTGTATTTATATACAATCATCAATCTATAATTCAACAAATTCTTCGACTTACCACCATTCTTATCACTCTTATTTTTACTACTCTTCTTCTCCTTGTCGCTCAAATATAACCTATCTTGTTCATTGAGTAGATAAAGGGAAAAGAAGCAATATGAATCATCTAACTTGACGACTACCTTATCTTTAGCCAATAAGGTCAAGGATTTATCTTTTATCAATAACATTGAGAATTGACACTATAGTTTTATCAATAAAATTGAGAATTACACATGGGGATTATGATTAGTACTTCCTTGAAGGCCTCCAACGATGTTGATGGAGGAGATAGGGTATAGATTTAAGGAGGAAGAACTAGGGTTAGTGTTAGAGTGTACATAAGATGAGGAATTGGGATTTAAGGTTAAAAATGCAATATTCCATTAAACATTCAATTATGACATCTACAGGTGAACGTTCTACAAACTAAACTACTCCTGTAATGTGTGACATTTTAAAACATAGGTTACTTAAAGGTTGTAGCGTTGGAGTCTAAGTGGTATCCACTTATTATTCACATCTCAAAAGCTCTTGTTGATATGGCAACTACATCGGCATTATTAATATAATCGACAGGATATTTTTGCAACAAATTGAAGCTTTGAGCATTTCATTCTATTTTTTAAGTTTTGGCTAGTATTATAAAATTGGCTAAAGTTTTATATTTTTTGTAATTTAACCTTAATTATATTAAGAAATTTGTCCTTGTTGCTAAGGTGAATTTACTACAAGCATTATTGTCCTTGTTTGTCAATTTTGGATGAAATTTACAATAAAAATGTTTTTTACAGTGATCTGGAATAGGAAATTTAAATAGAGGTCCATCTTGGTTTTAAATATAAGTAAGGAATCGTATGAAATTTTAAAAAAATCTATATAGACTTAAGCAGGCATTGAGAGCTTCGTTTAGAATATTTTTTGGAGTTGTGACTAACATGGGATATAACTAGAGACAAGGATACCATATTTTATTTTTAAGATACATAAAGTTAAAGAGAGTTATAACATTATTAATGTATGTGGATAATATCATAGAAATAGCTAATGATACAGCTAAGAAGAATAATTTATAAGGGTTTCTACTTAGAGAAACTAACATCAATGAAGTAGAAATTTTAAAATTCTTTCTAGACATTAAAGTGGTACATTTTAAGTAAGGAATCTTTATTTCATAGAAAAAGTACACGCTTGACTTACTACAGGAAATGGGGAAGTTAAGATGCAAGCCAGTTGATACACCCATTAAGTTCAACCATAAGCTATAGGATGCTTTAGATGATTCTATAATAGCTAGAGGTTCTTATCAAATATTTATTGTGAAATTAATTTATTTAGCATATACAAGACTAGATTTTGCATTTATTGCTAGTGTTGTCAACCAATTTATGCATAATCCTAAAGAAAAGCATCTCATAGTAGTACTTCAAATTTTATAATATTTGAAAGGTAGCCTTGGAAAGGAATCTTGTTCGAAAAAGTAAACAAGCATGAATTTAGAGGTCTACCCTAATGATGATTATTTCAATTCATTAGTTGACAAAAGGTCAAACTTTAGATACTATACTATCTTAGGCAATAACCTTGTAACATTGAGGAGTAAAATACAA
>JAOXYD010161413.1:0-10260 GCA_028565735.1 Pinacopodium congolense | reverse complement strand
GAAATTCTAAGAAGATAGTTAACTTGATTGAATTCATGTCATACATATGTTATCTTGTTCATTGGTTTCTTTGTTCTTAATGCTACTAATCAATTGAACTTATGATCGTATCTAGGTTATTGATCAGTAACGGTAATTAGAATACATGTTTCTAATTATTTATTCTTAAGAGAAAACAACCCCCAACGAGTATTTGTTAATGAATTGAATTTTTATGTCAATGATTCATACTAGATTGATAAGTTTGTTCTCTGGATTTCCAGATTTAATTTTTTTCGTTATTTTCAATTTTTAAAGCTTTTATCTCTTTAAATTTACAATTAAATCAAAACCCCCTTTTTAATTTTGTCTTTCAATTCATTTAACATTCATTGTAGGAATTCCTCATGGGAACGATCTCTACTCATCCCTATCTACATTCATTTGGATAGAGCTGATTTCTTTTAAATTTGGATGTAGGCGACAGCATAACCATTGCTTATTAGAAAATAAAATTGACAAATTGCTTTTTCAATAGACCTTTGGCGAGTATATTAGCCACTTGTTGAGAAGTAGGAATATAAGAAACACAAATTAGTCCACTGTTAATTTTCTCCTTGATAAAGTGTCTATCAACTTTAATATGTTTAGTCCGTTCATAAAGAACTAGATTATGAGCAATTGAAATGACAGCTTTGTTATCATAGTAGATTTTCATTGGAAGTGACATAAGAAGCTTCAAGTCTTCTAACAATTTCTTAATCCACATGGCTTCACAAATCCCATGTGCAAGGAATCTAAATTCTACTTCAGCACTACTTCATGCCACAACACTTTGCTTCTTATTTCTCCAAGTTACTAAATTTCCTACAACAAATGTGCAATAATCAGATGTTGGTTGTCTATCCATCGCATTACCAGCCCAGTCAGCATCAGTATAAACTTCCACTTGAAAGTGATCACATTTTTTAAACATCAAACCCCTTCCAGACATCCTTTTTAGGTACTTTAGTATCCTATAGGCAACTTCAAAGTGTTCACAATCCAGTGTATGTATGAATTGGCTTATCATGCTCACAGCAAATGCTATATCGGGGTGAGTGTATGAAAAATATATAGGCATGCCCATTAAATGCTAAAATTTCTCCTTTTCAATCACATCCTTAATTTTAGCAGAATTCAGTTTGAAATTTGCCTCTATTAGAGTTTCAACAGCCTTACAACTTAGAAGACCAGCTTCATCCAATAAATCAAGGATATATTTTTGTTTATTTACAAAGATCCCTTCATGTGATCTTGCAAATTCCATGCCAAAAAAAATATTTAAATGTTCTTAGATCTTTATTCTTAAAGTCTTCAGCTAACCTCTTCTTTAATCTCGCTAATTCATCAAGATCATCTCCCGTTAGTATCATGTCATCGACATATACAATAAGGATTGCTATTTTTCCTTTATCACCATGCTTATAAAAAAAATATGATATGCTTGACTTTGCAAATAACCATATTCTTTTATAGTTTTCCTAAACCGTTCAAACCATGCCCTTGGAGATTGTTTGAGACCATACAAAAACTTCTTGAGTATGCAAACTGTGTTCTGACTTACAAATTTTTCAAAACCAAGAGGCAGACTCATAAAGACTTCCTTTTCCAAATCACCATTAAGAAATGCATTCTTTACATCTAGTTAGTATAATGCCCAATTGAAACTAACTGCAAGAGACAATAGAACACGTATAGAGTTATTTTTGGCTACTGGGGCAAAAGTTTCCTGGTAGTCAGCACCATATGTTTAAGTAAATCCCTTGACCACAAGTTTAGCCTTATATCTCTCTCAATTACCATCTACCTTGCATTTCATAGTAAATACCCATTTACGCCCAACTATTTTATAACCTTTGGGCAACTCTACAATTTCCCATGTCTCGTTTTTCTTTAGTGCATTCATTTCCTCCATCACTACTATTCTCCAATTGGGATCACTAAGTGCTTCTTGAATATTTCTTGGAACAAATAGATTAGAGATTTTTGACATAAATGCCTTATGTTTTTGTGAGAGAACCATAAGACATATTTTGCAATTGGATTATTAGTGCAAGGACGAGTTCCTTTTTTAAGAGAAATAGGAACATCAAGATTAGGATATTCATGAGAGCCTTTATTAGGTAAAACAAGAGGTGAGATAGAAAAATTAGTATTTTGAGAACTGTCTTGAATACCTGAATTCAAGGTAGTAGACTAACTAGGTGCTGGAAGAACAGTATGTTCTTTACTCTTTTGATGATTTTTTCTCCTTATATAAATAATGACCTCAGGTTCTTGATCCTTAGGATTGTTTTGTAGTATTTCTCCCCTGTCAAAGATTCAACAATTTCTAGCAAAGCATCCTTAGGTATAGAAACTACTGTTTGAGGCAATGCATTAAAGATAGGAATTTTGTCCTTACTATTTTCTTCCTTTAAACTCTCCCTTTGAAGAAAATTCATTTGAAAATAAAGCTAATTTTCAAGAAGTAAAACATTTATAGTAAGTAAGACTTTTTGGTTCTTTTGATCAAAACACTTATAACCTTTTTTATTTGATGCATTGCCAATAAACACATATTTTTCAGCCCTAAGATCAAGCTTGGACTGATTCTTATTGGGTAAATGAACATAAGCTACACACCCAAATATTTTAAGGGGTAATCTAGAAGAAATTGGATTATTTGGAAAGAAACTTGTAAAGCACTCAAGAGTAGTAAGGAAGTTAAGTACACTAGTAGGCATTCTATTTATCAAATAAGCTATAGTTAAAACTACTTCACCCCAAAGATACTTAGGGAAAGACATAGAAAACATAAGAGACCGAGCCACTTCCAACAAGTGTCAATTTTTTCTCTCAGCTATACCATTTTGCTGAGGTGTATCAACATAAGTTAATTGATGATAAATGCCCTTCTCTTTCAAAAAAATTCCAGGAATTTCATTGAAATAATCAATCCTATTATTAGTATGACGAATACCAATTTTAGTTTGAAATTGAGTTTCAATCATATTATAAAAATTTTGGAACATTATCTTAACTTCAGATTTATTAATCATTAAATATACCCAACATAACCTAGTATGATCATTAATGAAAGTAAAAAACTATTTTTTGTATGAAGAAGTAGGAATCCGTGAGGACCCCAAACATCACTATAAATTAAGTAAAATGGTCATGAAGGTTGATAATGTTTTTAAGGATAAATATTTTTATGACTTTTTTACAAAATACAGTTTTAATAATGAAACAAAGAACTATTAGTTCCCTTAAATAAGGTAGGAAACAATTTTTTAAGATATTGAAAATTATGATGCCCTAGTTTATAGTGTCAGAGCATTATTTTATCATTGACAAGGTTAAAATTGATACTACTTAGTCTTTGAGGTCTTTTATCCTTAGAGACTTCATCTTCAAAATAGTAAAGACCATTGACCATTCTAACACTGCCAATCTTCTTACCCAAAGTCAGGTCCTGAAACACACAATATGAATCAAAGAAAGTGACACGACAATTAGATCTTTTGACAATTTACTAACAGACAAAAGGTTACAAGCAAGTTTTGGGACATGAAGAACAGATTTAAGGGATAAAATATCTGATAAAATAATCAAATCTTTACCAGTTATAGGTGAATAAGACCCATATGCAATACGAATTTTTTCATGACTAATACAAGGGACATAAGTATGAAATAAATTTGAAAAACTTATCCTATGGTCCAATGCTCCATAATCAATTATCCATAGAGCGGATGGTGATAAAGAGTAACACACTAAGGCATTCAAATCAGTACCTATTTATGCTAAAGAAGTATTAGGAGTACCAGATAATCCAAAATTGGATTTGAGCAATTTCAGGATATGGTCCACTTGCTATGGACTGAAAAGGACTATCTCGGCTTCATTGGCAGCATGATTTTTTTTAATTTTCACTTCATGTTTGCCCTTCTAATTTTCTGGTTTCCCATGGAGTTTTTAGCAAGTTTCTCTGGTATGCCTTGGTTTGCCACAATAATCATACCAAACATGATTTTTATCATTCTTTATTGACATTCTACCTGTATGGGTATCGATAGCTGCCAATGTATAGTTTTCTATTGTGTTGCCTATAGTTTTTTTACCCAACATCACTAGCCTACGACTTTCCTCACAACGAACCTAAAAAAAACTTCTCCAATAGATGGAAGGGGTTGTCTCCCAAGTATTCGTCCCCTAACCCCATCAAACTCTACATTGAGTCCCATGAGGAACTTGAATATCTATTCATCTTCAACCTTCTTCTTATAATGATTATAATCCTCAAAAGTTTTCCATTCATAAGAATTGAATAGGTCTAGGTCTTGCTGTATATTTTTTAGAGAATGGAAGTACTTTGTAACACTAGTCTCACCTTGGCGAATTTTTCCAAGTTTCAGCAATATTTCATATACTTGGGATTGATTTCCCAAGTCTAAATACATTGAAATAATATTCTTCCAAAGTTCCTTTGCTGTGTGATAGCATATGTAGTTGGAACTAATATCCTCTTCCATAGAGTTCACTAACCATGTCATAACCATATAATTTTCTGCATCGCAAATTGGATAGGCTGGATCATCCAAGTCTGGTTTCTTCTTATCACCTGTTAAATACCCAATCTTTCCTCTGCCTCAGATGTACATACGTATAGATTGAGACCAACATAAAAAATTATCCCCATTTAGCCTAATAGTAGTGATTTGGACTGAATATGAATCTGAAGATAGGTTATGAGGATTCTTTGTCTTAATGACAAAGTACTTAGGTCTAGAATAGGAAGAATTTGATGTGATTTTAGATATAATGGTGAAGGAAAAAAAAGGTTTGGTTAACAACTAGGGTTTCTAATTCAGAGAAAATAGGTCTTCTATAATACCATGTAAATAAGGTTGAACAAGAGAATGAGTTGTATATTCACGCTATTTTTGGTATTACAGCCTACATATTTATATTTACATAAATTATCTAAACTAAGAAATAATAAACTAGGAAATTACAAATGTAACTCCTTGATTAAAGTCTTAAAAACATATATTTACAGCCTACAATACACTCAGAATATTCTATAGGATCTTTCCTATTTTGACAAGAATATTTTGTAGGATATTTTTGATTATGACAGTTGTGTTGTGATTGATAGATGCTAAAGAGTGGGCAACATTTCGAAAAGGGATGATATGCCACTTTCAATCATTATGGAAGTGGAAATATTCGATATATCGGGTTTGGATTTCATTGGGCCATTTCTATCGTCCCTAGGTAACACTTTTATAGTGATTGAAGTTGATTATGTTTCTAGGTAGGTGAAGTAATAAATACTCTAACAAATGATGGTAAAGTGGTTCAACGATTCATCAAGAATGTCTTTACTATATTTGAGGTGCTTAGAGCCATCATAAGTGATGAAGGAAGTTATTTTTGTATCAAACCCTTCGAGGCTCTCTTGAAGAGATACAATGTTTATCACAGAGTGGCTATTCCTTACCATCCACAAACGAGTGGCCAAGTGGAGGTTGTAAATAGGGAGTTAAAGAAAATCTTGAAAAAGATAGTGAGCACTTCAAGGAAAGATTGGGTTTTGAAGTTAGATGATGTATTATGGGCTTACTGGACAGCTTTTAAAACATCTATAGGGTCAACCCTATATTATGGCAAGGCTTGCTATTTACCATTAGAGTTAAAGCATATGTCCTATTATGTGATTAGGAAGTTGAAAATGGATTAGAAGTTAGCTGGTGAAAAGAGGTTACAAATTGATTAATTGGAGGAGCTAAGGTATGATGCTTGTGAAAATAGCAAGTTATATAAGGAAAGGGTGAAGAAGTGGCAAGATACTCACATAAATAAGAATGAGTGAAGAGTGGAGACTTGGTGCTTTTATTTAACTCAAAACTTCAGTTATATTTTGAAAAGCTCAAGTCAAGATGGAGCGGCCCTTTTAAAGTACTTAAAGTGTTTGATCATAGGGCATTGAAGTTAGAGAACAATAAGGGTGAACCCTTCAAGGTCAATGGAAATCGATGCAAGCTTTACCTTGGAAGAGCTCGTTCACATGAAATGGAAGTAGTTTATTTCCTTTCCTTTACTCTCACATGATGAATTGAAGTTTGATCAAGCTCATGACCTTAAATGAAGCATATTTTGTTGAGTTCTTAGGTTGTTTAGTGTGTTGTTTCATAGTTTATAAGTTGTTTGTTTCATTCATTTAATCTTTTCTTTTAATTCAATTGTGTTTTCTTGAGTTTTATTAATGATTCTTAGATTTATTTTGATGTTAAAACTTGAATTCTAAAGTTAGGAGTGAGTTAGAACTAACTGGTAGATCAAATCATCAAAAATAGGGTAAAATTGAGGAAATTCCTTGTCACCCTCGTGTTTATGCATAAGGGCGACAAAACCCCTTGCACCTGCACAATCGTGCATGATAAGTTTACACCAGCTCACCCCCTCCTCCTAAAAACCCTAAACATTCCAACTTTTTCACTCATTTTCTTCCCCCACTTCCTCCTCTCTCTAGTTTCTACACTCTTACCCTATTTTTAAGCGTCCCTACTCATTTTTTTTCTCTAAGTTTCCATCAAATCTTGTAATTTCTGTTGGGCTTTCCATCAAAAGTTTAAGTTTTGTGTAGATTTGTGTTATTTTTCATCTTTTTCTCTATCCTTCACCTTCATTCATGTCACTTTCTCTCTCTATAGGCCGTTGTGCTTCTTTCTTGAATTTTTTTTCATATTTTGTATGATTTTTTTTCATGTTTTAGGTCATTATGCCTCCAAGAATCAAGTCTATTATTAGGAAATCCATTCCACCTATTCAAGCTAAAGTAGGAGGATGAAAGGCTAAGGACGTTTCTACAGATTTTAGTGCTCCTTTCCCCATCTTCTTTAAAGAGGACGGTGATAAGCATGTTCTCTATTCTTACACCAAGATATTTTGATTTTGATCTATTAGAAGAGATAGGACTCAAAGATAGAATGTTATGATTGTGTTAAAAAGTTGATTAGGAATAATTTATGCATATAAATTACCCTATTTTTCTAGAACTTACACTTGAATTCTTTTCATCCTTGTGTTATGAATCTAATTGGCCCAATGTATTTTAGTTTATATTAAGGGGCCAGGCTAATCGTTTGGATGAGAAAGTGTTGACTAAACTCTTTGATTTTCATAGAGCATAGGTAGAAGATACACATCAAGATTTTTCAACCAATATCTATTGGAAGTATTTGATTGAATGACCTAAATTCAATGCTCATAATGCATCTAATGCACACATTCTTAGCTATAAATGCTTGCTCTTGCATAAATTCATATGTTATGCTATTTTTAAAAAAACTCAAAACAACAAATGTTCATTTAGGGAGTTTTTTTTTTACTATAGTGCATCGATGATAAGGTTAAACCTCACACGTTCTTCTATTTTTCTCAATCTTTGATGCATTCTGTGACCACAAAGGGTATTTACCTAAGCATGGGGTATCTTGTAATTGCTTTAGTGTAGCATTATAATATTGATACTACTAGTTTAACCCCTGTTGCTTATGAGTATTTTGATGCTCCTTATTTGAGACGTTCGGAGATACTGTGGCACAATAACATGGAGCTCCGAAATCCTCATACGCTTATTATAGTTAAATATAGGTTCACCAATGAAGCTTTAATTTCTAAACCTGCACCCGACTCTGATGTCACTTTAAGCAAAGAATTCAAGGACGCAGGCTGGGAAAAAATGTATACTCTTCTAGTGGATAGTAATAAAAAGACCTAAGAACAAATGGATCTGATGAGTGAACAAATGCAAATGATAGCTCGTCGCCAGCACTATCTAGAAAAGAAGATTCATAAAGTTTAGGAGATCCAAGGGCTTCACATTCCATCCCCAACGCCATCACCACCACCCTCTCCATAAGTTTTTAACCCTCTCTTTAGTTTTTTGATTATATTCTTGCTTCTTTTGTGTTTTGTTTGCATTGTGGATTGCTTTATTGGTAGTTTTTTGTTATCATTTCACACATTGAGGAAAATTTTTCCTTCAAGCATGGGGAGGTAGCTAGTTGTTTGTGGAATTTGATGTTTGTATTTGCATTCTTGTATGTCATTTAGATTACATGTTAGGTTATTAACTTTAGGGGATTTATTTCCCTTTCATATGAAGCTTTGTGATGAATGTGTTACCATGAGATTCTATTATAGTAGTCGGAATGGGATTAGGTTGCATGCTTGAAGTCGAATTAAGCTATTTGAATTGAAGGTGAATCATGCTGATTGCCTAAAGTAGTTGGTTGCATAAGTTTACTCAGAAATTTATGCTTGAGTGATTAAGTAATGTATAGAAGCATGATGAATTTTCAGTTGAGACTAAGTGAGGGGTGAGCCGTTATGGCTCTATTTCAAAGTCATTTCATTCCTTGTAAGTGTGATACTCCCATAGGTAGTTACCTCTAGAAGTTGCTTTGAACCAATTTAATTCTACTAGATGCATACTAGATAGAAATGATTAAGGTCTTCTTTCTTTTAGCCCTTGACTTAAATGACCCACCTATATTATCCCTTACAAACCCCCTTTGAGCCTTTGACTCTTTTGTTCTTGAAGAAAAAACCCCATTTTGAAAACCTTAAACCTCTTAGCCTTGTCTACTCACAATTTTAATAAAGTACTAAGTGAGCATTAATTTGGGATTTTTAGCTTCATTTTTTTTCTAAGATGAGGTGAGCAATACTTCTACTCATAAAGCGCATTACATGTAGTTGTTGCTTTTGTTTCATTTTCATAAGGATGAGAAAAGAAAAAAAGAGAAAAAAAGAGAAAAGAAAAGAAAGGATCAAGTGCAGTAGTAAGAATAAGTTTATTTTGTCATCCCATTACACACTTAGTACCTTATGAATGTTTGTGAAGAACCCCTCAAGTCCTTTTTGACTCATCTTAATCCTAACCCCATTACAATCTTAAAAAAAATCCTTTTGATCTATTTTAGCATGTAATTAGTGTGGGAGAGAATTGATGTATTTCCAAGCCTATGGTAGTGTGATTTCTTATAGGAAGCTTGATTTCTTATAGGAAGTTTTGAGGGAAACATTATTCCTTATACAATGATTGAAATGAGTGAATCTCGTGAGGAAAATCCATTTTGAGTTTATGCTTAACTTTGAATGATAATATAATAAGTTAAGTTTGTTTATGTGTACTGATGAAAACTAGTTATGATGTGTGTAATAGCTTGACATTCGATTAACCAAAGTTTGAATGGGTGCATGCTCTTAATATCTTTAAAGATTAATTGATAGAATTTTATAGTTGTATTTAATTTTGCTTGAGGATGAGCAAATGTTAGTGTGGAGAGGTTAATAAATGTGTTTTTGGGTTATGTTTCTAGGTTGTTTCTAGGTGTTTTAAATGTTTCTTTATGTATTTTATCTTTAGTTTATTTTATATTTTTCATCTTTTGCACCTTTTCATGATCTTTGAAGTATTTAGTTGTTTCTTTACATTATCTAGTGTTTGAGGATAGATTTGGAGCCTATTTGAAGTATGGATTGATGCACTTTAGTGTGTGGTTTTGCAGGTAGCAGAATTTCAAAGTTGGATGTGTTTTAATGTACTTTGGAGGTACATTAGATGGAATTTTAAAGCTCATATGGCCATGAAATTTGGAGGAGAGCAAGATGCATATGTGAGGAGGTTGTAGTTCAAATTTCAAGTCAATCGAAGGGCCAAAGAAGAAGTTATGGCCAAAAGAATGAAGGGAGCAGAAAGCTGTCAAACAATAGTGTACGATCGTGCTCCACCAACTTAAAATCCCATGTTTAAGTTGTTCCAGGTGATTTTCGCCTGTCACCTTAGTGCTTGTGCATGAGGGTGACAGAAACTTGTATTCTAAGATGATGCATGGTCGTGGACCTGCACGTGGCAATGAGGTTAAGGTATGTTTGATGTTATATCCTTAATTTGTTTAGAAAATCAAGATTGCCTAACTGTTGTATTGGTCATTGGAAGGATGGACATCTAAAAGAGATCCAAAAACTTCTATGTGAACAACTGATGGGTAGTGCATTTAATTTGAAAAGGGATTATTTTACATTATGATAACAAATGAGTAATGGAAAGTTAAGACCTTGATTGATGCTATCTTTTTTAAAACCATTTATTATGTTATGATGGTTGGAATATAGTTCCATTCTTTTTGACATCCTTGCTTCAGCTTTCATGGACATTTTCATATATGCTTCAGATTGTCA
>JAOXYD010161402.1:0-10260 GCA_028565735.1 Pinacopodium congolense | reverse complement strand
TAGTGACTCACTTTTTCAATAACCTTAAGTGTAACCTTTACAAAAACCTAATTTTTCAATAGGTTAAAGTGTAACCTCATTCTAAAGCTAAACCATGTATATTCCTAGATTATCCTTTTGGTGTCAAAGGTTATAAACTTTTTTATCTTGACACTAAAACCACATTTATTTCTAGGGATGTACATTTTTTGGACATATCTTTCCTTATAAACAATTGCTAGTTCTTCTTTTCCTTCTGTTGTGTTGCCTCACTTGTCCACATCCAAATGTCATGATACTTATGCATCTTGCATATATCCTTACCTACACCTTCATCATTTCATTCTCCTTCACTTATACCTATCCCTGCCACTTAACCTTTATCAACTCATGTTCTTCTCATGAGTAGTATAGTCCCATAAATTCCTTCTTATTTTCATGATTACTGTTTTTCTTTACCTGCTCATGCATCTTTTGTTTCTTATTCTACTGTACATCCACTGCATCATTATGTTACCTATGATCGTTTGTCATCTTCCTATAAATACTTCGCCTCTAACATTACATCCATATTTGAGCCTACAACATATGATCAATCCATTCACTTTAATCATTAAAAGGTTGTTATGAGGGCTAAATTAGATGTTTTAGAGGCTAGCCACACCTGGATAGTTATGCCTTTACCTTTACATGCCCATATCATTGGTTTAAAGTAGGTCTTTAAGGTGAAGTTTAATTCTGATAACACAGTTGAGTGCTATAAAGCTCAATTGGTTGCCAAAGGTTATACTTAAAATTCGAGGTTTGACTATACTGATAATTTTAGTCTAGTTGCTATTCATACCATTGTTAGACTATTTCTTGCTCTTGCAATTATCCATGATTGGAAATTGGTACAACTGGATATTAGCAATGCTTTTCTACATAGAGACGTACTTGAAGATGTTTATATGGAGTTATCTCAAGGGTATCAACTTCAGGGGGAGAAGCATCTTGAATTTGGTACCAGTAGAGTTGGTAAAGGTGGGCAGTTGGTGTGTAAATTGTCAAAATCTCTGTATAGGTTGAAGTAGGCCTTTAGACAATGGAATGCGAAGCTGACTAGCTGCTTAGTTGCTCATGGTTATGTGCAATCTAAGGCTGATTACAACCTATTTACAAAAAGGTAAGATGATGGTTTTATTGCTATTTTGATTTATGTTGATGATATTGTCATAACCGGTTCTAATCAAAAGATTATTACACAAATAATGGCCTTGATCATAGTGAATTTATGAAGTTTCACAACGTCCATTAATCAACAGTGGAACTTAATACTAGCAAAATATCATAACTAAATAAACATAGATAATTTTGGTCATTATCAAAATGACATCATTTTGCTTATTAGTAAAATGATCAAAAAGACATCATTTTGATCAAAGCAATAAGTTGTCAATTGAACAATTAAAACAAAATCATTTTTCTTATTAATAACAACAAAAAGAGTCATATGAATATTAACATTTTTATCCATGTTTAAATTAAATCATAATATTTCAAAACATTAAAAAAAACATTGACACCAATATCTATTAAGTCCCTTCATCATTGGCACATTTTTATTTGTTAAAAATTCAAATGACTCTCACACTACCACGTGAACTCTATTTAGAATGTTGACCTAAAAATGACAGCAATTTTTAAGTTGCTTGCATTATAAGGATACAGGTTTGAATCACCATGTAACAGTTGAGTTATTATTTTTATTTCTTTAAATAGCGTCGTTCATCTACCTTCTTTTGTTCTTTTCTACCCTGCCATTTTTAATCCCTCCATCTTCTTTCTTTTCTTCTTCTCTCCCCCATCATATTTCTTTTTGGACTTGACTAGGTAACCCCCAAAGTAGGGACTCCTAGTAACCCCCCTCTCAAATGGGGAGGGAGAGCATTTTAGAATTTACTAAAAAGTCCCCTCCCCATGTGAGAGGGGGCTACTAGGGGCTCTCACTTTAAGGGCTACCTAGTATTTTTCTTTCTTTTTTTTGGTAAAAAATAGTAAAATTAATTAAAAGAAAATATTGTGACAACAACACATAGGTATGGAGTTATATGCCCTTTTATTGATTCTTTTACTGCTGCACCGGATCATATCAACTAAATATCTTATGTTAACAACTCTTAGGATAAAAATTGGATCAAATCATTTGTTGATTAGTTATTGATGCATGAAAAATATGTTGATCTCATTCTCAATAAATTCTTCATTAATGTAATTAATTGTATTTGATATTATACAAATAATATAGAGATTTATATATTCTTGTATAATTCTCCTTGTGATGCTTGTGATATATAGTTTTATTATGTCTTTAGACGTATAATGTCATTATGTTTGATATCCTTAAAAATTAAGGTGAATCCATTACATAAATTAAAGTGATTATTCTAATGAAATACATCATATGAGATTGTAGTAATTAGAACTGATTTTGGTGACAACAAAGTTCTTTATATGTTCTAGTTATTTGCCCACCTCCATAATCAACTTAATTTGATACTAATCAAACTTCTCAACTTTGAACTTACTCCAAGCAAGTTTAAACAATGATGCAAATGAGAAAGTATTTTTTATGTGAAAACCAGGAAGTTGAAGCAAAGGAAGTTTAATGTAACTGTGCTCCACATTGAATGCAAGGCAGCTAAAGAAGAGAATGCCAAGCAAGGAAACAATATATATTCATTTCTCTTACAATTTCTTTTCACCAAATGTTTCTTTCCTTCTTAAGTGCTATCATAACAATTAATTAATCCTTCTTCCAAACAAAAACAATTAATTAATCCTACATAATTTAAGCATCTTATATCAATATCAAGAAACATTTAAAATATTCTTAAAGTATTAAATTTTATCAAATCATAAATATCACAAACTCAAAATCTTAGATATCACATACTTAATAAAACATCAAAATATCTTTTTTTATGCAAAAAAATTCAATAAAAACACATGCATTTTTTTTGGTATTTCAGTTGTTTCTAAAAGTATTTTGTTATTTAAAATTATCTTTAAAATATTTGTGATAATAGAATTATTAAAAATACTTATATTCTCTTAATTAATATCCATTTATTTAAAGCAAATTGTTATACGGTTAATTGTTAAATACTTAACTAATGATGTACAATTGGTCTGTCTTGACTTTATTAACGAATTATATTAAATAACTATATAAATATTCAATAAAGTTCTATTAAAAATATTTTATAGATAATTTTAAAGAATAAGATATTTTTTGTAATAAGTAAATTTATAAGGGAAAATTATATTTTTAACCAAAAAAATTAAAGACTAAATAATCCTTATTAAGTTCCATATCATTAATTGATTTAACCAACCATAGGGGCGATCCAAATGGAACGTCTAGATAGTCTTATTCTATTTTTCAGTTTTTTTCGTTTTAATGCTACATCATGCAAAGATCAAAAGGTACTAAATTTTATGTGATAGAAATAAAATTAGACTATTTAACACTTAACTAAATCGATCAAAAGAAATTAACTACACCAACAATTTTGCTCTAAAGATTAGTTTTCAATACATTTCCAATTACTGTATAAAAATTAGGTTGATGAGGGAAGCATTTTCAAAATGGCTTGTATTTATAGAGGCAATAACATGAATTGGCTTTAGTATGATTTTACGCTTTATAGACTATTTGATACTATAAAGTAGTCACAAAGCTTTGTTTTAACATTGAAGCACCAATAATATGAATTTGTCTCTTTAATGATTTTGGAAGATTAAGAATAAAATTTAGAAACTATGTAACTAAGATAAGTGACTCTATATCAATATAGATTGATAGGACTAACGGAGTCTATTTTGACTCTCTCTTTATATTAGGATAATGTGAAGCAATGAGTTGGTTATTAATTCATCGTACAGGACAATCCTTGATCCTATAAAAAACTATTAGCATTAGTTAGTGATTCTAACTCAATAAGTCCTTTCTTTTGTAATGAACTGTTGGCACCAATCTTATATTTTGTTCCGGTGGACTAAGGAGAAAATGACTTAATGAGAAGATGATTGATATAGTAATAGTATAGATTACAATATAATTTTCTATATAATATAAAATAAATCTAAAAAATATAAGAATAAGATTTTCTTATATTCTTATATAATTATATAACTGAGATTGTCTATTCGATACTATTCTCTTTTCACCCAGTATACTTTGGATTCTTTCTAAAAGAAAAGGAATTTAAAAACGAATTTTTTTAAGAGTCCTTACACATGTATCTTGATATTATAAAAATACTCATAAATTCCTTTAAAACATGGTTTTATATCATACTAGTCATCTTCTATAAAATAATTAGCGCTCTTCATCTAATTGAAAAAATTATTTACCTTTAACAAGTTCATCTCACTCTTAACTAAACCTAAAATTTCAAAGCCTAATCATTTGGAAAATGGTCATTTTAAGTTCATCATAAATCAATGCGTCAGTCATACTTTCTTTCGTAAAATAATTGTAAACACTTGAATAAGCTCTTGGTAGTTGACATTTGATAATTAATTATTAAACCCTGTTTGTATTACAACCTCAAACCTCTTAAATCCGCAATTTCTGATGGAGATAATGCCATGTTTCGTTCTTCCACCACTAATGCTGCTTGTGATGTTGATGGTGACATTACTACTCTTGGTGAGGAATGGAATGTCTCGTTTAATGTTGATGAGCTGCTTGAAGATTTTGAAACACCATTATCAGGCTTGGGACATACGGACAATATTCTCGAAGCACAAACCTCCGGCTTTCAAACAATCTACGCTTTGGAAGATTCAGAAAGTCCCAACACACTACTTGTATAACCAACACTACTTGTATAACCAGCTCCTCCTGAACCAGTGAACGTGTGCAACATAGACAACATTGCAACAACAACATATATGCATGGAGCTTTTATTAATTCTTCTACTGCTGCACCTCAACCAAATATTTGATGCTAATAATTCTAGGGACAAAAATTGGATCAAATCATTTGCGAACAAGTTGTCGATGCATGAAAGAGACTCAAGAAATTATTTTGAAGATGTTATTCTTATTCCCAACAAATTCTTTATCGATACAATCAATTGTACTTGACATTACACAAATAATGTAGAAAATTATATATTCTTTTGTAATTTTCTATGCAATATTTAAGATACATGATTTAATTATGTTTGATATCTTCAATTTTTCAGGTGAATTCTTTATACTATGTTTGATATCTTCAATTTTTCAGGTGAATTCTTTATATGAATTAAGGTAATTATTCTAGTAAAATACATCAAATGAGATTGTGTAAAGATTAAATCTTTCTTTTGATCTAATGAGAAAGAACTGACAACATAATTCTGGAATTAACTTATTTGATACTAACCAGGCTGCTCCATCTGAAAAGGATCTGAGTGAGTCTTGCTTGAATCACCACTATCAGGTTGATCATGTTCTTCCATTGGATGTGCACCTTGTACATATTATATTTTGTCATATCTTGAGCAGCAAATTTCAAGTTGGGTAAGAGTGGATTGCTGGAAGGTCCCAAACTGTGTCATTTGCAGCTTCTGTTCTGCTGCCCAGCGATAAGCTGGATAGATATCATGTTGTGAAGTAGGCAAGCTATCAGTGGCAACTGAGAATCTAGGCAGTATCTTTTCATCAAAGGGCAATTGGAAGTAAACAAAGGTTTTCTAAAAGCATTTTGCTGCATCTATGGATCGACTCTGCGTCCAAATAATAAAGACAAGGTTTTTAATATTTTTCCTTTACTATTTTGTTTTCACCTTCTCCTGACTTATGTATCTCTTACTATTATATTAAACCATTTCACATTGGGTGCCTAGTCATCCGTGGTAGACTATATACTTGCAGATGAGATTGGTGTTGGAGTGCATTTTAATCCATTTGTGATGGAAATTCAAGGTATTTGCTAACTATCCAGAATAATGAGAAGGATTTCTTTTTGCATGTTTAAACATGCAACATATTCAACGTACGTTTCTTTATCATCTCGCAGTAGTGACTTGTGGAGTAAGAATCACCATAGAAGTGGAGTGCATGCTATTACAAGAAAAAAATGAGCCTTCTTCCTTCCAATCATCTTTTTGTACTTGACTGTGTTATCTTGTACGCGAATATCTTTGACAAGAAAGTCCAATTGCTAAATTGTAGCTATCAAAAAGATAACTCACTTAAAACTTTATATTTATATGTACGTATACTATTCTCCAATTCGAAGATTTCCAAAAGATAAATCAATTTAGTGATTTTCAAAAGTTCTAAACCTTTCGGAAAAAGAAGTCCTTCTCATTAGTTTTTAACTATTAAATGCCTGCGGTTAGGATTAATTCAAAATTTATTCTAATCCTTTCTAGAAGAGGAATCTTATACACCTTACCCCAACCATTAAAATTAATTTTTAGCTCTAAATATACCTCAAACATACACTTTATTTTCACTCGTATAATATATATATATTATATATTAAGACGATTTTTTTTATATATTCAGTGTCATTTAATATTTCAGTTATTGAAATTTTATAATTTAATATATGAATAATAATTATATTTTTTCAATTTTAATTAGGAGATTAAGTTTGAATTATATAAATTTAGAGGCTCTTTGCATAATATTAGTAAGATATGCATATTATAAAGAATTTTTTGTTTTTTTGGTATTTAGTGCCCTTTAAAAGTTTAATTGTTGATTTTTTTAGAAATTAAGTTTTTTTTACTCTATTAATTGTTGAAAATTTATAACTTTATTTCTTAAATATTATTTTCACTAAAATGCAATACAAGACATAACATATGTTATTATAAATGTATTTACTAAAAATTATCTAACACAATTTCATGTATATGTATTTATGTATATTAAAGTTAAATAAAAAAGAAGATACTCACTTATTTTGTCCTCAAGTTATCCCTCTTCTGGAAGTTACTGATCTAGACATTGATATGGAAGAATCTTTAAAATCAGTATTGTTATTTAGGAAAAGTTATTATTTCAAAGTTTTTTAAGAAAATAAATTAGAAAAAACTTATTTTATTTAGGAAAATTATTATTTTGAAAGTTTTGTTTTAATAAGAAGTTAAATCAGAGGGAATCTATTCTATTTAAATTTTTAATATCTCTACTATTATAAGCTTATTTAAAGGCATGTTTCTATTAAATAAAACAAGTAAAAAATATTGTCAGAAAACCTAAAGAGAGTCCATCCAGGATGACTCTCTCTCTCTCTCTCTCTCTCTCTCTCTATATCTTCATACAGTATAAGTAAATCTAAGAAGCGAGTAACCACAAATAAGGGAAGAAGAGAGAACTTCCCCATGAATCGAATTGTGACTAGATCCTACACAAAAATTCATAATAATGTGGTATTAGAGACATCTGTCATGGGTAACTCAAAAAACCTAGTCAACAAGTTAGAAGTTTTTATGCAAATAATGGCCATGAAGTAGTAAGCACTAAAGGAGTAGATGGAAGAGTTCACACGTTATGTCTAAGAATCCAAGAAGGTGACAGGAAGGGATGGAGTTCTTACTTCTAGCAACAATAATCAAAGCCACCGTAGCTCTTTAGAGGAGTGGACTGAAGAACGAACTGATGGTCAGCTAGCGGGATTCCAAGTTAGAGTTTCCGTATTTTGATGGATCAGAGGACCCATTGGTTTAATTAAGAAGGTGTGAACAATTCTTTCGAAATCAAAAAAATCTGTAAACAAATAAAGTGAGATTGGTTGCTTTGCATCTAGTGGTAGATGCCCAATTATGGTTTTATCAGGTAAAGCAAGAATTAGAATTAGATTGTGAAGTATTTAAAGACTATTGCAATGTCAGATTTTGATCACCCATAAGCAACAATCCCTTATAAAAGTTGGTAAATTTTAAACAAACAAGAAATGTAGAAGATTATCAATAGTCTTTGTTAATAAGGACTAAAAATCATAATTCCCTTTCAAAAGAAGAATTTATTCACAATAGGAATGATAGAGGGCCTCCAGATTGAGGTAGAGATGTAACAGCTCGAGAATTTAGGAATTGCGATGAATATGGAACAGGCTTTAGAGAGAAAACAACAATGTATGTTATCAGGCAACATCAATTTTTCAGATGGGTAGGCAACTCCTAAATCAACAATAATCAATGCTAACTTTGCTAAAAACCAAAGTGCCAAAGGAGTAAGTGTAGAATGGAAACTAACAGGGTCTATCGCTAGCAATTCAAGCAACACTCCTACTCCATTTTTCAAGAATCTTTCAAGGGTAGAGATGGTAGAAATAAGGGCTAAGGGACTATATTTTAATTATAATGAATCCTACTTAATGGGACATAAGTACAAGAGACTTTTTTAAATAAAGATACCAGATTCGGTTAGTAAAAAAAAAAGACAAAACTATAAATGATCCAAGAATAACTTGAGTTTGACTTTGAAAACAAGCTCGGTGTCCAAGAGGGGTGAAATGATATGAAAGAATCTTAAAAATCAATATTGTTATTTAAGAAGAATTATTATTTCAAAGTTTTTTAGGAAAATAAACTAGAAAAATCTTACCTTATTTGAAAAAGTTATTATTTTAAAATTTTTGCTTTAATAACAAGCTAAATTAGAGAGATTCTATTCTATTTAAATTTTTAATATCTCTACCGTTATAAGCTTGTTTAAAGGTATATCTTTATGAATAAAACAAGTAAAAAATATTGTCAGAAAACCTAAAGAGTGTCTGTCAAATATGACTCTCTCTCTCTCACTCTCTATCTTCATACAGTATAAGTAAATGTAGAAAACGAGTGGCCACAAATAAGGGAAGAAGAGAGTATGTCTCCGTGACTAGATCCTACATAAAAATCCAATGAGAGAGTCATCCTCAACATACCCTCTTCAAAAATATAGAAAGAGAGAGTTGTCCTTAATAGACTCTCTTTAAGTTTTTTGACAATATTTTTTACTTGCTTTTCTCACTCTCTATCTTTATACAGTATAAATAAATGTAGGAAACAAGTGGCCACAAATAATTGAAGAAGAGAGTATTTCTCTGTGACTAGATCTTAAATAAAAATCCAATGAAAGAATCGTCCTTGACAGACCCTCTTTGAAAATAGAGAGAGAGAATCATTCTTAACAGACTCTCTTTAAGGGGATGTTTAGTTAAGTTGTAGATTATGGTTTTGTGTTGTGATTGTTTTATTTTTATATTGTTAATTGTATTTTTTTATCGATTTTTGTACTGTATTAGTGTGTTTTCTTTATCGATTTTTGTATTTAGAAAAACAAAAAACCAAAAACTAAAACTAAAACTAAACTAAACATGACCTAAGTTTTCTAACAATATTTCTTAATTGTTTTATTCAATAGAGATATACCTTTACAATGATAGAAATATTAAAAATCTAAATAGAATATAATCCCTCTAATTTCTTAAATAAGAACAGATTTTTCTATTTTCTTTTCTAACCAAACTTTGAAATAATAGCTAATCCTAATTTTTTAGATTCTTCCGTATGAGCCGTATGTTTTACCTCATTCATCACCTTACAAGAACTTATGTTACTGATGGCCTCACACTTCTTGAGATCTACACAATGGCATTCAAAATGGCTTCTTACTTCACCGGAATTACATTGACTAGAAATTTTCTGGGACTTAACGTCAAAGTGGACGTCACCCTCATCATCTCAGACACACTATCGCCTATAGTTATTCCACGTACTGTGACCAGGGCATCTACGAAAGAGGATACACTAATATTGGAGGAAACGTTTGACGGGGAATCAATTGAACGAAGAGGTGCATCAGATCCCGCTTTGGAGAGGCTTAAGGCCGAGAGGTTCTGTCATGATTTAGACACTGAAACAGAGTCTGGAACTTGTGTTTTCTCCTTGGAGGAAATGTCTAGTGGGGCATTCCTCACACGCATGTCCTGTTCTCATATTTTCCACGAATCATGCATTTTCGAGTGGCTGAAGAAAGCCAAGAATTGCCCTCTGTGTCGACACGAATTAGAAGATTGAGTTTTAATTATTACTGTAAGGGATTAGTTTTAGATGTACAAATACTTCTTCTTTTTTCGTAACAGAAATCAAGTGTATTCCATGTAGAATTCTTGAATTTGGTAATGAAAATAGTTTCTGATGCCAAATCTTTGTTGTTTATGGATATATATGTTGGGAATTTGGGATGATTTGAAATTCAAAGTAATAGGATAAAGAAAGAAAGCTACGAGAAGAAATTAGAATGCA
>JAOXYD010161391.1:0-10261 GCA_028565735.1 Pinacopodium congolense | reverse complement strand
ATATATGCCTATTTAAGGGCTTCTTTAGTAACAAATAATATGACATGGTTCTCTTATATTTTCCTATTTCTTATATCTACAGTGTTATCAAATCCATTTTAAATAGTATCAACTTTCCTTGATGTAGCAGTAAATTATAAGATGGATTCTAATAATTTAAAATAAATTGCAACCCTTTGATGATCATTATGATCATTATAACTGTTGATAGAGAACTTCCTAATATTCAAAGAATATTGGCAAGTTTTTTCATATGAAATACCCAACATAATAGTGACAGATGCTCTTAGAAGGAAGAAATAGAAGGATTGAAGTTGAAGGATGTAAGCCCTAAAGGCACTCAAGAGGGGGGTGAATTGAGTAATTGAAATTTGCTTGACTAATTAAACTTGCCACCTAAGCCAATTCAATTTAATATGATATACAAATGTGTATGCCAATTTGATAACAATTAACCTAATAATTAAACCACACAATAAGCAATAAGAAAAGAGTAAAGGAAAGATAAAGATACAAAGTTTTAAAGAAGTTCACCTACCCTAAAGATAGATTACATCTCTTCTCCATCTACTTGTCAAATAATTGTTTTACTCATAACTCAAAAACAAATACAATCTTCTTCTAGGATGAAAATTAACCATAACAAGACGAATCTTTTAAGGCAAAGAAGAGCCTTTATAAGTCAAATAGTTTTTCGGCAAAAAGAGCCTTTACAAGACACGATCATCTTATTTAAGGTGGAGATCAATCTTTAGACAAATATTTACATGATAAAGAGGAGCCTTGACACACTTAACCAACCTAACAATTTATCAATCTCCTTTATAAGAAACCAAATACACTTAAAGATTTGTTTCATTTAAAGCTTAACTAAACTAGGGGCTTTAATGTTTTCACAATTGATATAAATGTTCAATGATGTTCTTGAAAGTTTAAACAAACTTAGTATGATAGATTTGATATACTAAAAATGTGTATGAATGATGAATGACAATAAGAAAAAATCAAATGAAACAAATCTGGATAGTTTATATATATATGAATGCAATTTCTTCCAAACAAATAATTAAGGCTATGAAAATTCACCTAAATGGTCAATGATACTCTTGAGGACTTCAAAAAAAAAAAAAAGGAAACACCAATATAGAAATAATCAATTCAGATTTGAATGCAAAATATACGAATAAATGTTATAGCATACAAAACTGGATAGTTTTGAGCAACCTGTGAATTTGGAGTTTAAACACAAAGTATAAGTGCCTAAAAATTAAACCAAAAACACCTGGACAATCTTGATACCTTGAAAAAGTTTAACATAAAAAATTACACATTTAAAAACTGATTTAGATAGCCAAAATCGAGATTAACACAAGAATAAAAAAATCAAAGACAATTTTAGTATATCTGGAAAAATAAGCTTAAAGCATATGAAATAATCTTCCAAAAATTAGAAATAAAACTTAAACAAACTATTGGACACTTAAGTAAACATAAAACAATTATTTCATAAATTTAGAAGCAAATTAAGATAGCAAGAATTGCATTTAAAATAAGAACAGAGAAATATGAGATAGTTTTGGTGTATTTGGAAAAACAAGCTTAAAGCATACGAAAAAAATATTCTAAAAATTCAAACTAAAAATTAAACACACTCTACGGAACTTAGGTAAACAAAAAACAATTATTTCACAATTTTAGAAGTAGATTAAGATAGAAAGAATCATATTTAAAATAAGAATAGAGAAAATATAAAAAATTTTATGCTATGAGTGAGTTCAATTTCTAATCTATCAAAATAAACACCTTAAAATACGAAACTATAATTAAACAAACTTTAAAACACTTAATCTAATTGAAAAAAAATAATTCACACAAAAAATAAATAAAAAAAGAATTAAGATAGAGAGAGACAAAATTAAATCAAAATAGTGAAGAAAGGAAGCAAACAGTGAAGAAGAAGACAACCTTGAGGTTTGAACAAATTTTTTTTCAATCTTGTTTCTAAAGCTTCTAAAATACTAAAAGTGTTTAGAGATGTTGATGTAGCGTTAGGAAGGTTTAAAGAGTTTTAATAGCAGGCATAGCCGTTTATAAGCCAAAGATAGATGTTTAATCTTAAAAAGGAAATAAAGAGTTGTTAGAGATAACTTTAAATAGTATTATTAGAGCTTCAATCAACATTTTGGGTGCTTAAAAAAATGAAATAAATCTAGTCCACTCTTGAGACCTTAGGAAAAATGTGGTAATTCAACTCATATTTGAATGTAACATAAAATCAGATTCATCTCAAAATGTGAAAATAAAATCAGACTAAATAATGGTAATTCAAATTTAAAAAGATTTACGGTATGTTAACAAAAGAGGTTAAACCAAATGAACTACAACTTTTAAATTGCAAACAAAAAACTAAAACAATTCTTAACTATCCAAACATTGAATAAGACTTCAAATAAGATTTAAAATATAATTTGATATCATTTGAATAATCAAAATGATTCAATGACTGTGTTATGAAACTTTATACCACTTTTAAAAACTATATGCAATGCATGATCAAAATTGAGCTCCTAGATCAATTGGACATTAACTAAAACTTACAAACATATTTAAAACAAATTAACTAAGGTCTTATAGTTTTCATATCTCTTGTTCTTCATTTAACTTCAATTTTGTCTTTCAAGTTTCAAGCTTTCCAAATGAAATCATCTTAAAATATACGTATCTTTAAATTTTACATCATAAGCTTAAAGTGTTAGTAATAATTATGCTTTGATATCATCAAAACTAAGATTGGAATCTTCTTTGATTCAACAAATGATATTAATGTAAAGAACTACTTGGTTCAAACCATTGATTAGAGATTATTCTTTATAAGGATACGTCTAAAAATATTTGGAATTCTATTTAGAAGGTTCAACAAAAGCCAAGAGACAACAATTTTAATACTTTACTAGAATTAAATATGGTGAATTTGTTACATAATACTTCTTAAGAGTCATGATGACTACCTACAAGATGCTGATTCACAGTACACAAAACAAAAAATGTCACCATTGTTGAGAAGATACTCTAATTTATGATGCTGAAATTCAACTTTATTGTATGCTTTATAAGAGATTGTGAGGATATTGATGACCATTCACTTCAAGAATTGTAGAGTTTCTTACTTGTTTATAAATAGGAGCTCGTTCAATAAGATAAGAATGAGCAAGCATTATAAGTTATTAATAACAATCAATGTTCAACTCTAAATAAAAAAGATAAAGGGATAAATAGAGAATTAAAGAAGCACAAGAATCAGTAATAGCAAGAATCAGATAACCCCTTTGAAAATCTCTAGGAGGAGTAAGGGAAAAAGCTAGATCCTACTCGACTACTAATAGGCCAAGAATTGGAGACAAGTATAATGTTGATTGTTTATGGTATCATAAGTTTGGTTAATATTGTTAAGAAATACAAAAGATAAATTAAAGAAAAAAAGAAGAAGAAATGAATAAGAACACACAAATTTTAATGCGATTTGACAACCTGTTATTACCTATGTCCTTGGGAGTAGAACGACTATAGATTCTTATTCTACTATAACAATATAGTACATTAGATTTTATGAAACCCTAAACTCACATGGTAAATTACAAAAACACCTTTATTTTTCCTAAACCACAATAGCACTGAAATCCAATAACAATGACCCATTTCATAAAACCATTGATCTTCTGGCTTTAGAACTAAATGATCATGAACATGGACATAATTGTGCACCATTGTAGACTATCGTTTATTTTCTTTTTTTTGAATAATGTACCATACGGTAAAGGCAATTTAGTCATATCTTGACAAACTTATTTAGTCATTAAATCCATCTCCATTATGCTCTGCTGCACTATGCTCCATATTGCCTTGCTAAAGTCTAACATCTATCGCACTTACTGGTGTATATGAGATATATACAATGATCTCCACCTTGGTAAATATATGTACCTTGAAAATAAACAAGTGTTAGGTCTTCTCACATATCAAATAAGTTAGGCAACAATCATACTCACTATTTAGAAATATTGATGAAGTCTAAACAGTACTTGAAATTGTCAATAGTAATATGCTTTAACAAAATATCAGTTGTGTTATCTGAAGTGTAAACCTTCTATAGTAATATCTGAAAAAATATAATAAACTCTCTAATCTTATAGAACCTCACACATATACTTAGTTCAAGCATGGTGAACCTAGTTCTTTACCATATAGATAGCACTTTGACTATCATAATACACTTAAACTCCTTTTTATTCAATACCTAATTCCTTTACCAAACCAGTGAGCTATAGAGCTTTCTTAACTTCCTTAACTACCACCATATACGACATTTCAGTTGTTGATATTGTAACTATGGATTGTATTGTCGATTTCCAATAAATAGACCTCCTATCATCCAAATCATCAAATGTAAGCTAAATCTACATATCCTACAACTAAAGAATTACTAAGTTTATTGGCAAATACAATGCTATGGTATATATATCTTATATATGAAAATCTATTTGATTACTTCCCAATGCTGTCTCGAAAGTCTTTTATCCAAATTTGGATGAGTACAAGCCATCACATATATCAAGTACCCACAACAAATGCATACGGAACTTTGAACATGCCTTCTACCTTGCTATTTATCTTTAAACACCACTTTAGGAACAACCTCAAAAAATATCCATTCTAAGAATCTTCTTGGGAGGACCTAAGTTGTTTATATCAAACTCTTGTCCCCACAAAGACTTTAAGTCCATCATATCATGCACATTGTTTGTAAAAATCAACATATCATCCATATGTAATAGTAGAAAAATAAAAGAACTATTAACAATGCTCTTAACGTATACATAACATTTATACTCATAGGGCTTATAGCTAAATTTGATTATGTACAAGTCAAAATGCTTATGCCATTAGTGTAGAGATTACTTCAAACCATATAGTGACTTCTTTAATCTACATACCATGTGTTCATGATCAAGTTAACTAAACCTTTATAATTGCTCCATGTAAATTTATTCCTCCAAATTACAATGAAGAAATGTTGTCTTTATATCTATCTACTCCAAGTGCATATCTCAACTAGCTACTAATGCCGATATTTCCCTGGTAGAAGTTTGTCCAACCATTTGAGATAAAATCTCATTATAATTAATCACTTTACATTATAAGCATCCTTTTGCTATTAAAAAAGCCTTAGACCTTTCCCCTACTTCCACCCTATGGCCCTATTCCTTTCCAGAAGTTCAACTAGATCCCATGTTTGGTTTTTATGCAAAGATTCCATCTCCTCTACTATAGTACCCATCCAATTATCTTTCTTCTAACCACTCATAATCTCTTAAAATGAAATTGGATCTCCATTACTAATAATGAGTGCACAAGAAAAAAAAATCCTTAAAACCACACCCCATTGAAAGTTTGATGGTATGTTTAGCTTTGCAGCTAACTATATTTTACTGATGCTTTGTAGGTGAACTTGAACTTTCATCCCTTAACCTAGAACTTTTTATCTTTTCACCATCTAATGTATCTCATTCAAGCTCCATATGCACCAATTTTGAACTAGTATTACTTTTTCCCATCTCTAGGCCATCCTCTCTATGAGTCTGTTGCATCATGAACTGCTTATTAAATATTGCATTTCCCCTAATTACCACTTTCTTTGTTGTTGGATACCATAACTTGTAACCATTCATACCTTTTACATAACCAAAGAAGATCCATTGATGAGGTAACATGCCATAGTGATAGCTTCTGCCCATAAACATTTTGGGAGCCCGGTATTTAGTCTCAAACACCAAATCCTTTTAGTTATTGACTTATTCATCCTCTTTGAAACATCAATCTATTGTGGTGTTGTATACTCTGTAAAATGCATTTAGTTGCCATGTTCCTTATGGAACTGCTGACACTATGAATTTGTGTATTTCATACCATTGATTGATGTCAAATATTTAATCTTTATATATATCTAATTCTCCACTTTGCTTTATATTTCTTAAACTTAACAAAGATCTTCAATTTCTATTTTAAGAAATACAGTTAGTTTTTCTAAGAAAAATCATCAATGATCATAATAAAATAACGAGATCTATCCAATGATGCTTTCTCAATAGACCTCCATATATTAGAACGTAATATAGTATTCCCTTTATTTTATATTTATCAGCCTTAAACTCACTCTCGACTAATTTTCATTCACATAAAACTTATAGAAATATAACTTGTAGCTTTTGACACCCTATAACAAACTTTGATCATGCAAATCTATCATTCCACTTTTACTAAGATGACCTAATCTTATATGCTACAAAATAGTGCAATCTTTTTCTGACTCCACCTAAAAATGTACTCCCTATTAGTTTGAAGATGTTATTTATAGTCCTTAACCCCTTTATCAATGTCAAATTACCCTTAGTTACCTTAACACTACTACCAACTCCATATTTATAAGCTAGTCCATTAACGTGTAATGTTCCTAAGTGTTAAACCAATGGTGCTTCTAAATTTGTATTAATGATAAGAAAACATTACTATTAATGAGTTTGTTGTGACTGATGTGTGGAAAAGATAAATATGATAATCAAGTTATGTTTAAAGAAATATAAAAAGATAAAAGGTGTTAGAACGATGTATTTTGGAGTGTTAGAGCCTTATAGTATGAAATGGAATGGAGTTTATAAAGATTAAAGGAAAACTCTTGAGATGAAAATCAAGATAGAATGAATATGTTCTTGTGTTTGTAAGTCTTAATTGTAAATCTCATTTTGATCTTACCATTGTGTTGAAAGGGGCCACGTCATGCATTACGCATTTATAGTTAGTGGTTATATATATATGATGCATAATCAAGAGGAGTTGTATGTGAATGATTTTTTAAGGATCCTATTAATACACTAAAATGATTTTATAAATTAGTATGATGTGTGCATGTGATAAAAGAGTGTGTCAAGATGTAGTTAAAACTATATAAATAAGTTGGTGAGGTTAGGTTGTGTTAATGTATATTATTGCGTAAGGTTATATGGCAAGAAGAAGTTGTTTGAATGTGATAAATTATATGAATGTATGTTAAGAAGAGTTTAAAGATATTAGAAACTGTTTTAGGGACGATTTAGATGTGTATAAATATATTTAGAACTGATTTAGGTTAAGTTAAATATGTTATAGAGCGTGAAAAACTAGTTTTGGAAGGAGATTGGTCGACCATGCAAGTACTAGTCGATTGAATATGGCGAATATCATATACAAAAGGTAAAAACCAAATGTGAAATTATATTAAATGTTTGTTAACATTAGACAACGGTCATAAACAACTAGTTGGGTATTTTTCATTTATAAATAAGCGTGTTTAGATGTTGTTTCAGTATTCAAGAGTTGTAAGAAACACATACAAGTGATTTGAGCCCTTGTCAATAAGATTTGGTTGAGTTTAGTGTTGGTTTTATTGAAGTTTTTTAAGGTTGTTATTACATGCATATTCAAATTTATTTTTGAGACTTTAAACACTTGGGTTGGTCAAGTGGGCTACTTTTTGAAAAGTGTATTTTATAGGATGGTGATATTGTGAATGAAATTTATAAAGAGTTACATTTGCGCTCATTGAAAAAGTAAGTGGTTGTTAAGGTTATCCTATAGCCTTATGAAAAAAGGAGCTTTAATTGCTCTTAAATATAATGGAATACATAATGAGGTATTGGGGGGTGACGTAAGTAAAAAGGTTGTTATCTAAAGCTTATAAAAATCAATTTGTATTCTTTTTTCTTATCTTTTTTATTTTTAAGTTATTTAAATTCAACTCATATTGTCTTATGTATCAAATTGTATCACATTCTTTCCATCATATCTTATACATTTTAAGCTTTACATATTGTTTATCTTATTATTATAATTCAGTTTTATCATTATTTAGATTAATTGAATTGTTTAGCTTTTGCATTATATAGTTTTTAAAAGGGAATTTTGCAATTAGGTGTAATAGACTTAGAAAGAACTAGAAAAATTTTGAATATCCTAATTCATCCCCTTTTTAGGTTCCATGTAGGGCTAACACCAAAGAAATTAAGTTTTTTTTAAGGCCTTGTTTAGTTCATCTTTGGTTTTTGGTTTTGGTTTCCTGTTTTTCTAACAACCTTAAAAAACTACAAAGCTATAATTTAGAAAGAATTAAGAAGCTAATATAGTGTTACATATAGATTATGGAGGAAAATACAACTCCCATGAATTTTCGGTTTGTTTACAAGAAAATTAGCATCAAACAACAACTAAAAATATCTTTAAAAAATAGCAAAATTAAGTGTATGAATAAAAGAATTGAAAAATCCTTATCATGGTAAGAAGTCCTTTAGTGAGGACCAAGGTACAAAAAACCTCAATGACTAAAAGTTATAAATTGAGTGTTCATACCTTAAATAGAAATCCAAATTTAGCAGTTCAAAACATAACATAAGAGGAAGCATGGAATCAGAGGAGCTTACATATCAGTTACTTCAAAATTATTGGGTGTATTGCTTACCATAAGGGAAGCTAAAAAGTTAGATGAAAAAGGGAAAATGTGTCTTTCTTATTATTAGTGACCATACGAAACCTTATAAGTTGTATATCCTAAAGAAGATTATCATTAGCTGAGATATAATTTTTATAAAGAAAAATGAGGTTGTAGAAGGAGGATAGAGTATAATAACATATTTTTACTAATTTTGATGGAGAAAATGATAAAGAATGGCAACAATAACTTATGGAGCATTTATCATAACTTGAAGGTATTTAAAACGAGTCTACTAAAAAATTATCCAATACTAAAATGTCAAAAGGACACTAAATACTTAGGAGAATCCTAGTATTGATAAGTGACTATGAGGTACAAAGATCCATTCACATTTTTTGCTTTGTTTGCAAATTATGATCTTATAACCCTTAAAGAAGTAGTTAAAACAAATAAAATGGAAGATGGAGCAATTAATTTCAATAATTGAAAAGTATATTTGGGATTTACTTGAATTTTCAAAAGGACAAAAGACCATTGATTTGAAATGGGTTTACAAGACAAAGTTGAAAGAAAATGATGAAGTTGATAAATACAAGGCATGATTAATCGCTAAAGTCTACAAAGAAGAATTTGGCATCGATTATAGAGACATTTTTACATTGGTTACCAGACATGATGCTATTAGATTTGTGATTTCATTGGAAAAATAAAATTAATGGCTTTTATACCTACTAAATGTCAGGTTAGCAAAATCAAATATTTATTAGTTGATCTCCTAATTATGTAAAGATTGGAAATGAGTTTAAGGTATATAAGTTGAAATGAAAAAAGCCTTACATCCTTGGTACATTTGTATTAAAACTCATTTTTAAAAGAAGTGGTAGGTGTCAAATCTAACAAAAGTAAATTCCTACTTATAAAATCCAAGAACTTATAAATAATGATAAATAGAATCATATTAACAAGGATTGAGTAGATTTATCACTTTTGAAATTCAACAGAATAAATAAAGAGAATAAGGGGTTTAGAGAATTAAAATTTAAGTAATATAGAATTTAACTAATAATAAAATCAAAATTTAATGAAAGATCTATAATAAGTAAATATCTAGCACAAAATTAAGAAGATATGCTAAATGTGGCTTTTTTAATTCTTATTTAACCCCATTGGAAAAACAGATGATACTATAGGCTCTCAATCCTTGCTAAAGGCTTTTACAACATATAAAAATATTACACAAGAGAAGGATATCCTAAAGGTTAAAGCCACCCTAAATGAAATTGAAAATGTGGTGTTTAGTCTCAAAACCAGTAAAGATCTAGGCATAGATGGATTGAACACCATCTTTTTTTGTTTTCAAAAATCATGGAATCTAATTGGGCAAATTGTCATTAAAATAGTTAAGGAATTTTTAAACAAAGGGAAGTTGCTTAAGGAGTTCAATAAAACATTATAACTTTTGTTCTCAAATTCTCCAACCCTTATTCCTTAAGAGAATAAAGGCCAATTTATGTTGTGATGTTATATACAAGATAATTTCTAAGCTCCTATCCAATAAGCTCAAAACTGTTCTCATCAAGCCCATTAATCCTAATTGACGACCTTTTATAGAAGGAAGACAAATAGGTGATAATATTTTAATTGTGTTGGAACTATTTAATACCTATTATAGAAAGAATTCAAGTAAGAATTGTGCCATAAAAATAGACCTTTATAAAACTTATGATTCCATTAATTGGAGCT
>JAOXYD010161380.1:0-10261 GCA_028565735.1 Pinacopodium congolense | reverse complement strand
GATTTACCATATCATAATCCCTTAAATATAGGGATTATGATTTCCTCTAATTGTATATAAATACTACTGTACAATTCTCTCAAAAATACATAGAATAAAATCATATTTTTTTTGGATTCAATTGCAATAATAGCATTGTCCAAATGTTGATCACCTAGATATGTCTCACATCAAATATAGAAAAAGAATTAGAATGATAGACAAAGAATTGGAGTGACTTATATATAAGAAACAACCCATTACCCTTAATATTTCAAGTTAAATATGAGTCTCTCCTAATATATGAACTATTTGAAGTTTAGCCCATGCACTTCTCGTATAAATAATTTCTCTGACTTATGAAAATTTAACATGGCATCAAAGGAATTATGGAAATGTAATAGCTGTACAGAATTGACTTGTCGAGTAGGAAGCTCAATATGAAACTAAACTCTCGAACTAAAAGTTTGATTTGAAATATGCTCAAAAATGGATAAACTGTAGAAAAATAATCTTGTTTGTTGAACAAAAACTTCAACTATAACATGTGTTTGAAAAGAGTATTAATTGTCGAGTAAAGAAACATGACTCAAAAATTGAATTCAAATGTACTCAAATGGATTAAAAAAATCATGAAGCAAGAATATCTAATGTGGATGGGGAGTGTTAAGAGGCTAAATAAATATTAAATTGGAAATGGACAAAGGATTATCCAATTTTATATGCCAACAAGGGTCCATAAGTTAATGCCTCAATTTTATTTTTTTTTATGAAGATAGAATTTCTCTTTGTATACGAACTACTTACAACCTTGTCAATGACTTCCTCTTGAAGTTGTAGGTAACTTCAAACACTTACGGAGCTTTTATCCCATGTATGCATATATATACAAGTGAATAGCTAGTGAATAATTACTTTTTACGTTATATACTTATTCTATTCATTGAAAAATGTTATGTATCATTATTTTGGTGGCGTTTCATATAGACCATTAAATATATACATACTTAAACAATATGCAACTTCAATCGCAATTCTAGAATGAAAAACTTCCATTCAATATGCATGGCTTTCCTTGTTCTTTAGTTTTTCTTTACAAAAGGAAAATGTAAAAGATACAAAACAAAAATAGAAAGGAATAGGAAAGTTGGAAAAAAGAAAAATTTTCCATAGCTAAACACGACACAAGAATTTGTTAGAAATCATGAACTTTCCAATCAAATGATTTTCAGGCAAATTGAGGTATTAAGAATGATACTCCATGGCTAGAATCACAAATTTCACAGATTCCAATCATTAGGTTTAACAATCTTACCTTATGACCTGAGCAAAACTGCATTGTGAGAACCTTATTTGTTGTTAACCCCTGCACATATATAAGTGTCTATTGACATAAAGATGTATAAAATTTTGAACACAAAACCACATTTGGTACCAAAGTAAACCATGTGATAAACTTGACTAATAATGGAATGGAAGATTGAGAACTAATATGAATAAGAAAGTAGATTGTATTATCTTATATTTTTAAGTATTACAGCTTACGTATGTATAGTACATATAATATCTAAACTAAGAAATAATAAATTAGGAAACTATAGCTATAAACCCCTTAATTAGAGCCTTGGATTCCTCTATCTATAGCCTATAATACACCCAAGAAATTATGTAGGATGTTTCCTATTCTAACAATACACCCAGGATATTCTGTAGGATATTTCTATTCTGACAATACACCCCAAATATTCTGTAAGATATTTCCTATTCTGACATTTCCCCTCAAGCGAGCTTATAAATGTCTTGCAACTCTAGCTTGCTTATTAGAAAATTAGTTTTTCTTTTTAGTAGACCTTAGATGAATATATCAACCACTTGTTGAGTAATAAGAATACATGGAACACAAATTAACCCACTTCCAAGTTTCTCCTTGATAAAGTACCTATCAATTTTAATATATTTAGTCTGATCATGAAGAACAGAATTATGAGCAATTGAAAATAGCAGCTTTGTTATCACAATAAATTTTCATAGAAAGTGATATAGGTAGCTTCAAATCTTCTAGCAAATTTTTAATCCACATAGCTTCACAAATGCATGTGTAAGGTGATACAAAAGCTTACAAGGGACTCGAACTTTCTCCAAAGTCTAGCACCAACATCTTTATACGGCAATCTCGCTTAGGTCCGTTTAAACAAGACTCAACCTTCCCCGACCCTCGAAGTGTTACTCCCACACTAAGTAAGATGCTATAAAGCAACAAGAAAATAATAGGCAATAATAGAACAAGAGAGATATGATGAGCACCAACCTCTATATTATTTTTCCTCAAAAGAAAACAAGGAATGCTCTCTTAGATGAGATGAGGAAAGCAAGGCTCGCATGAGCTATATATAGGTACTCTTGACTTAGAGGCCAAGTTACAAGTAGAATTCTAGCTAAACTGAACTGCCCAAGATTATGTCTATCCTAATTAGATTACATCATATGGCCAATTGAATGATACTCCCATCCAAATAAGAATCTTTCTGATTGGATACAATACATCATAAGTAACAAAATAAGAATTTACATTTGACTAAGATTCATATATCCTTATCCTCAAAGATCTCCGCTATCTTTAGATGTTCAGTCCCATTATAACTCTTAACTCTTAGTGCTAATGTTTATCTGCCACATCATTCAAGATCTCCCCATGATCTCTATCCAAGTAACTAAATTTCCTCCAAAAAATGTGCATTATCCAAATGTTGATTGCCAGTCTGTCACACCATCAGTTCAGTCAGCATCAATCTAGATTTCTAAAATTGATTACGTTTTTTAAACATCAAACCGTTTCCAGAAGTCCCTTTTAGATAGTTTAGTATCTTACAGGTAGCTTCAAAGTGTTCTCGGCCTAGCTTATGTATAAATTGGCTTATCAAGCTTTTAGAAAATGCTATATCAAGACCAGTGTACGATAGATATATAAACCTACCTACCAAATGCTGAAATTTCTCTTTTTCAACTACATCCTCAACTTTAGGAGGATTTAGTTTAAGATTTATCTCAATTAAAGTTTCAGCAACCTTACAACCTAGAAGACTGGTTTCATTTCGTAAATCAAGGATATATTTCCTTTGATTTACAAAGATTCCAACATGACTTTGCAAATTCCATGCCAAGAAAAATATTTCAATGTTCCTCTATCTTTAATCTCAAAGTCTTCAGTTAGTCTCTTCCTTAATCTTACTAATTCATCACGATCATCACCTGTTAATATCATGTCATCAACATATACAATAAGGATTGTAATTTTTCCTTTATCAACGTGCTTATAAAAAAGAGTATGATTTGCCTAACTTTGTTAATATCCATATCCTTCTACAGTTTTCCCAAACCGTTCAAACCATGACTTTGGAGATTATTTGAAACCATACAATGACTTATTAAGTCTACAAACTTCATTTTCACTAGCGAAGTTTTCAAAACCAGGTAGTGGACACATAAAGACTTCCTCTTCTAAATCGCCATTTCGGAAAGCATTTTTCACATCTAATTGGAATAATACCCAATTGAAATTAACTGTAAGAGACAACAGAATACATATAGAGTTAATTTTTGCTACTAGAGCAAAAGTTTCCTGGTAATAAACACCATAGGTTTGAGTAAACTCCTTAGCCATAAGTCTACCCTTATCTCTCTCTACACTACCATCTGTGTTGCATCTTACAATAAATACCCATTTACAAACAATTGTTTACTAACTATTGGGCAGGCTCTACAATTTCCCAATGTCTCGTTTTTCTTTAATGCACGCATTTCCTCCATCTCAACTATTCTCTAATTTGGATCATTAAGTGCTTCCTAAATATTTCTTAGAACAACCAGATTAGAGATTTTGAAGAAAATGCTCTATGTTTTTGAGAGAGTTGACCACAAGGAAAATATTTTGCAATTGGGTGATTAATATAAGGAGTACCTTTTCTAAAAGCAATAGGAACATCAATATCAAAATATTCATGAGATACTTTATCGAGTAAAACAAGAGGTGAGATAGCAGAATTAGTATTTTGAGAAGTGTCTTTTGAGTATTTGGATCCGAGGTGATAGATTAACTAGATGCTGAATGAACTATAGGTTTTTTACTCTTTTGATGATTCTTTCTCCTTGTATAAATAATAACCTCAGGGTCCTGATCCTTAGCATTGTTTTATAGTATTTCTCCCCCTATCAAAGGTCCAACAATTTCTAGCATGGCATCCTACACAATCCCCTTAGGTGTAGAAACTACTGCATCATGCAAAGTCTCCTTAGGAACCTTAGGTAAAGTGGTAAAGATAGGTATTTTGTTCCAACTATTTTCTTCCTCTAAACTCTTTCCCTAAAGAAAATTCTTTCGAAAATAAGGCTGACTTTTAAGAAATAAAACATCCATAGTAATTAGACTTTTTGAATTTTTGGATTAAAACACTTATACCCCTTTTGATTTGATGCACAACCAACAAATACATATTTTTCAGTCCTTGGATCAAGCTTGAACCTATCCTTATTGGGTAAATGAACCTAAGCAACACACCCAAATATTTTAAGTAGTAAATTAGAGGAAATTCGATTTTCAAGGAAAATGTTTTCAAAGCACTAAAGGGGAATAACAAAGTTAAATACATAAGTAGACATTCTATTCATCAAATAAGCCGCAATTAAAACTGCTTCTCCCTAGAGATAATTAGGGACATTCTTAAAAGACATGAGAGAATGCATCACTTTCAATAAGTGTCTAATTTTTTCCTCATCTATATCATTTTATTGAGGTGTATCAACACAAGTTGATTGATGATGAATATGCCCTTATCTTGCAAAAAAACTTCCAAGAATGTCATTGAAATACTCAATACCATTATCAATATAAAGAATACCAATTTTAGTTTGAAATTGAGTGTCAATCATGTTATGGAAGTTTTAGAACACTGTCTTAACTTTAAATTTATCAGTCATTAAATATATCCAACAAAACAGAGCATGATTATCAATGAAGGTAATAAACCATTTTTTGCTTGAATAAGTATTCATGAAGGACCCAAACATCACTATGAATTAAATAAAATGGTTGATAAGGTTTTGAAAAATAAATATTTTTATGACTTTTTGACAAAATACAATGTTCACAACAAAAAAGTGAACAATCTATTCCTTTAAAGAAGCTAGGACAAAATTTTTTAAGATAAAGAATATCAGGGTGTCCTAGTCTATAGTGCAAGAGCATTATTTTATCTTTAACAAGGTTAGAACTGATACTACTTAATCCTTGAGGTCTTTTATCTTTGGAGAGTTCATCTTCAAAATAGGAAAGACCAATGACCATTCTAGAACTGTCAATCTTCTTCCCTGAATTCAGGACCCAAAACACACAATAGGAATCAAGGACGGTAACACTATAATTAGAATCTTTTAAAAACTTGCTGATAGGCAAAAGATTGCGTGCAAGTTTTGGTACACGAAGAATAGCTTTAAGGGATAAAGTATCTGACAAAATAATCAATCCTTTGCCAACTATAGGCAAGTATAACCCATCTACTATACTAATTTTTTCATGACCAAAACAAGGAACATAAGTATGAAATAAATTTGAAAAATTGGTCATATGGTTAGATGCTCCATAATCAATAATCCATGGAGCAGATTGAGATAAAGTGTAACACACGACAGCATTTACATCACTACATGCTTGTGTTAAAAAGGTATTAGGAGTACCAGATAATCTAGAATTGGATTTGAGTAGTTCTAGGATATGATCCACTTGCTATGGACTGAAGGGGATTGTCTTGGCTTCATTGGCAGTAAGGTTTGTATGATTTTTCTTTCATGTTTGCCCTTTCAATTTCCTAGTTTCCCATGGACTTTCTAGCAAGTTTCCTTGGTATGCTTTGGCTTGTTGCAATAATCACAGGTAACACCACTTTTGTCATCAGATTTCTTTATAATCATTCTACTTAGATATCTATGACTGCCAATACAGAGTTTTCTGTTGTGCCACCTAAAGCATTCTTTCCCAACTTCAGCCTACAACTCTCTTCATGGCAAACCTCAACAAAAACTTCAACAATAGATGGCAGGGGCTATCTTCCAATTATTCGTCCCCTAATCTCATCAAACTCAACATTGAGTCCTATGAGGAATTTGAAAATCCATCCATCTTCTACCTTCTTGTTTTAATGGTTACAATCCTCAGAAGATTTCCATTCATAAGAATTGAATAAGTCTATGTCTAGGCATAGACATTTTCAAGAAATGAAATACTCGTAACATTATCTTCATCTTAACAAATTTCTCCAAGTTTCAGTCTTATTTCATACACTTGGGATTGATTTTCCAAGTCTAAATACATTAAATCCCAAGGTTCCTTTGTTGTGTGATAACAAATGTAGTTGGAACTATAACATCCTCCTCCATAGACTTCACTAACCAAATCATAACCATGGAATTTTCTAAATTCCAAACTAGATAGGCTAGATCATCCAACTATGGTTTCTTCTTATCACCAGTTAAATACACAATTTTCCCCCTACCTCGGATGTACATGCACGTAGATCGAGACCAACGCAAAAAATTGTCCCCATTCAGCATAATAGTAATGATCTGAACTAAGTGCGAATCAAAAGATAAGTTACAAGGATTCTTTGTTTTATTTCCAAAATCCTTAGGTTTAGAAAAGGATGGAGAAACAAGAGAGAATGTTGAATCTGATGTAATTTCAAACATGGTGGTGAGGAAGAGAAATTGTGTTTAACGGCTAGGGTTTCTTGTTTAGAAAAAAATAGACTTGCTCTGAGACCATGAGAACTAATATGACCAAGAAAGAAGATTGTATTGCTTTATATTTCAGGTATTACAGCTTGCATATATAGCTAAAAATAACATCTAAACTAGGAAATTACAGCTATAAATTCCTTGATTAGAGCCTAAAACTCCTCTGTTTACAAGCTAGGATACACCCAAGACATTATGTAGGATATTTACTATCCTAACAATGCAGAATATTTCCTGTTCTTACAAAGATTTAAATTATCTTACCCAAAAAATATATGGAACCACAACCACATCATTGTTTTTAAAGCTTTCTGAAGTTCTTTCTGCATTTCTTGCCTCCTGGACAAAATCTGGGAAACCATAAAAAAGTAAGAAACCATTGTATTTTCCAGTTAAAAAGATAATAATTCATGTATCATAGCCGTTATTTAGTGAGTAAGAAAGCAGCCAATTCTAGCATTGTTCAATAACATTAAACTTAGAAAGGGCATCTGTATTATGCATCACAAGTCTGAACAATAAGTATAACCAATTGGAATTTGTTATATAAACTTGAAAATTGACTCTTGAAATTAAGTCTGCAAATTAGCATCCAAAAGCATTTTAAAAAGAAACCAATACAACTACTTTCCAGAAAAAGAAAATTCACTATAAGAAAAACCTTTTATCCTATTATTTGTATAGAATCTAATTAGGATACAAAATGGCATTAAAATATCACTGCACTTTTCTCCATTAACATAAGAAATTATTTGCATTTGTCATTGTAATGATGCCTCTTATGGAACCAAAAAATCCTAAAATGCAACAAGATAACATATTTCCCCTTTCATATTTATTCCTTGACTGGTAAATTACAATATGTTTTACAATATGTTTAAGTTCCCTTTAAACATGCTTTACACATTCATCTAAAAGTAGAGAGAATAGTGAGTTGTTGCAAGATTCAAGGATTAATTAGGCTGAATTAGTGTGATGTGATTGTTTATTTCCTAGAATAGCTTATGTACAGTTGTCTTTCTTTATTCTCTTGGATTCTTACATTTTTTAGTCTCTTGTATAGATATAAATCTGTAACAATACAGAACAGAAATGATAACCTTTTCATACCATACATGTTCATATGGTATCAGAAAAGGAACACTATTTCCTAAAACCCTAGCCATCACCTATACTAGTCCAACCTATTCTTCTCTACTGAAACCCTAGCTGTCACCAGCATCAGTCCAGCCTCTTCTTCTCTACTGAAACCATAGCTGTCACCTGCATTAGTCCAGCCTCTTCTCCTCTATTTTCTTCTTATCTCTGAAATATCTGAGATAACCAACACTACATATCTGCTTTCATCCATGCCCCCCACTCAAGTTTCCCCTTCGGAATCACACTCTATTCAAATTACCACAATTAAACTGAAAGGAGATAATTTCTTGCTTTGGTCCCAATCTGTGCGCATGTATGTTCGTGGTAGGGGTAAGACGGGATATGTAACTGGAGAAGAGAAGGAACCTACACCTGGTGATTCCAACTATGCCAAATGGGACGCAGAGAACTTGATGGTGATGACATAGTTGGTGAATTCCATGGAGGAAGATATAAGCTCCAATTATATATGCTATCATATGACAAAGGAACTTTGGGGCAATTTTAACCAAATGTATTCAGACTTGGGAAATCAACCTCAAGTATATGAGTTAAACTCTGAAGTTAGAAGAAATCCGTCAAGGTGAGGATTCTGTCACTAAGTATTTTAATTCCTTGAAACGTCTTTGGCAAGACTTGGATCTTTTCAATAATCATGAATGGAGCTGTACTTACGATTTTGAACATTATAAAAAAAATGGTGGAGGATAATCGTTTTTTTTTAGTTTCTTATTGGACTAGGATCATTGCTTGACAACCACTCCCATCTATTGGTGAAAGTGTTCTCAGAAGTCCGCCATGTTATGCGTGGCAAGAAAAACTCCAACTGTCTGGTTGAAAATTCTGTTCTTGTGGCTGGGGCAAATACTAGTCAAAGTACTAATAAGAAATCTAATGAAAAATCTCGTGTTTGGTATGACTATTGTGAAAAACCACGTCTTACACGTGAGACATGCTAGAAACTTCGTGGAAAACCAACGAACTGGAAGGGTTCTCATGAAGGACGGTTTAATAAGACTCCTACACATGAGGCAGATTTAGCCCTCTTCAACAAAGAGCAAATTGATCAAATTCTAAAATTGCTGAAGTCCAACTCAGGTTCATCTAGTGCTCCTAATGCTTTAGTGGCTCAAGTAGGTAATAATTTTAAGGCGTTTCTTGTCCATCATTGCATTATTCTGCTCCTTGGATCATAGATTCAGAAGCCTCTGATCATATGACGAGTTTGTCTAGCTTATTTCACTCTTATTATCCTTGTTCTAACCATGAAAAAATTCGTATAGCAGATGGATCTTACTCTTTTATCGCTGGCAAAGGTTTGATAAATCTTACACACAATATCTCCTTAAAGAACATCTTACATTTTCCTAGACTTGTAATCTTTTATAAGTTAGCAAACTATGCAAAGGCTCTAACTGCCGTGTTTCTTTCTTTCAATCATACTGTGTCTTTCAAGAATTGAACTTGAAGAAGATGATTGGCAGTGCTAAATTAATCAATGGCCTTTATTTTTTTTAAGATCGAAATTCCAAGAATAAAGAATGTTGAGTCAAGACATACCCAAGAAACCTGCTAGAAGTTGCATGGAAGGCCTAATCAGAGTTGTGGAAAATGAGGCGGCTCAGTGATAAGGGGTCAGGACCACTTGGCCAATGGACATGAAGTGTCTAAAACATCATTAGCTGGGGGATTATCCAATGAGGAACTTTAGGCCTTAAGACAGCTTCTCTCAAAAATAGACTCTGCTTCCACAATCGATGCATCAAACCTTGCCAAATTAGGTATTGAGTACTACAATCTAAAGATAATCCTTGGATTATAGACTCTAGAGCTAACACACATATGACAGGCTCTCAAAAGAAATTTATAACATACTCTCACAGAAACAACAGGGATAATGTTAGAATAGCATATGGGTTTTTACTTCCGTATCTGATTCAGGTTTTGTTAACTGTACTCCCAATATTGTCCTATCCTTAGTACTTCATGTACCCTGTTTTCCCATTAATCTTCTCTCTATCAGTTCTATCACTAAGGACCTTAATTGCAAAGTTGAAATTTTCTTGACTATTGTATTCTTCAGGACCTTCACACAGGATAGAGGATTGGAACTAATAGACTGCCAGATGGCTTATATGTCTTGGAAGAAGGGTGCCTGATAGTTGCACATCAAGCATCTTTTGGAAATGATGTGATTAATTAGGAAATTCTACAGTGGCATAGGCGATTAAGACATCCCTCATTTAGCAAAACTTTATTCGAACTTGTTTAAAAGAACTTCTTTTAATTCTTTGTTTTGTGAAGCATGTGAACTTGCTAAATACACTAGAAGTTCTTATCATTTATCAAATAATAA